>CM032229.1:180047500-180345000 GCA_019009955.1 Riptortus pedestris
CAAATGAACTCACTTTATTTCATTTGAAACCAAAATTGTGAACGCTAGAGACATATATACAAATAACATTGAACCGACCTTATTTTCGTGATCTTTTAGCTATGATGGATGGACATTTGAAGATTTCATTTTGGTACCCGCGCCATGAGTAGGACCTCAAAAGCTTATTGCTCCTAATGCAAATCCGCTAAGAGATTAATAAAATAAAATAAAAAAATAAACCAAATAAAAACTCCTCCAGATCACACATACAAATTTCCATTTCTAAAATACGCGTTTCCACCACTTGAGCATATAGCACTATATATAGTTTGAAAATGATTTTCCTGTATGATATGATACAAAGCTGTATAGATTTGTTACATGTGGTCTATTCTCTGTTCCACTTATGTATTTTATCGGTACGTAAGTCTTTTTAGCAGATTTCCCTCAGGGGAAATCAGCTATTGAGGTCGTACTCATGACGCGATTTTCGAAAAAAAATTTCATATGTCCATCGATCCTACTCAGGAGTTGACGAAAATGAGATCCGTTCAAAATTATATATATATATATATATATATATATATATATATATATATATATATATACTAGCTGAGATAGCCGGCTTCGCCCGGGAATTCATTTGAGGCTGAATGGTGATGGTATTTTTTAGCAGGCTTTACATTGCACAATATTTTGACATTTACCCGTCCCAGTGTTTAGGGTTAATACCCGTCGTTACCGTGTATTTGCTAATAACAGAATTATTTGTTCGATTAGGCTTCACTGTCTTCGATATTTTTATGTTTCCCGTCTCTTATACATGTAAATATGGTGAATTTTTATTTCAGGCCTCCCTTATAACCCCCCTCCCGTTCGAACCCAAAAATTTTAATATAACTTATAATCATGGAAGAATTAATGCTAATTGACATACCGAGTTTGTTAAGTTCGGTTCAGCCGTTAGTGCCCGCAATAATTTTTAGCGTATAACGCATTTAAACTTCGGTATACGACAAAAGTGTATATAACAAAAGTTACTCTAAATAACAAAATAAACAACTTTTGTTATGTGCATATTTACAGAAAAACCAATAGAAAACGAAATATCGCTATTTTTAATTTCAGGCTTCTCTTATAACCCCCACTCCTGTTCGTCTCAGAGAAAATTAATATAGCCTAAAGTCTAAGTCGGGTTAGTAGTAGTATACATACCAAGTTTCATAAAATTCGGTTCAGCCGGTTATGCGTGATAGGGTAACAAACAAACAAACACACCAAAGAAACAAAATGCAGATATGGTTTCTATGACATGTGAAACGAAAAGTTATCGTGAAATTTCGCGAAAAAAAATCAATGTACAGAAAGAGGTTACAATTTTATATATATATATATTATATATATATATATATATATATATATATATATTTTTATATATATATTGTTGCGATCTGGCTGCGTGATAAGCAGTGGAAGCTGAAATATATAAAAAATCCCACAACCAAACCACTAACAAGAATTTAGGAAGGGCCACCAACAATCGACTCGAGTCCAAATTCAAATATATAAATTTATTTATAATAAAAATATTCACCAATTATAAATATTAATAATTAAAATGAAAAGGCACCTTTATAAATATAATGGGGGACACTTAATAATACTTAGTCTATATTACAATAAAAAGACTTAGCTGTTTAATAGAAGTGCTGACTTAGCCGTGAGAGATAGTGTAGCTTAGGCAGGCAGGAACAAGCTGAAGGATTAACTCTCGGACGGACGAGAAGCAAGATCTCCCTTCCAGAGGATGCCGAATATGACTGACTTAATCCTCCGCAAGAGGGGTCCTTATATAGGGCTAATCCGGAAGTGAACTTTGAACTGCCGATCGAAATACGCTCAAAAAGTGCATTTAACGTGAATTAATTATCGAAATTCATCCGTATTATTACTTAGTGTACCGACGTTAAGAGCTGTGAATGTTATTATCAAAATCCATCGGCGTTATCTATGAAAATGCTAGAGCACATGGTGACTTCACTCTAAATTGGATATAATTCTTATTTAAAGGTAAAAACAATACATTTAAGCATTCATACATAATAATCTTAATGTGCTCTGTGCTGGGAATACTCAGAATATAAAATATATGGCCATTTATAATGGGCTTATGTAATGCAATGTCAATTTCATTACATCACCCCCTCCCCGGGACCAAAAGTCTATTGATCAAACATCAAGTCAAACTCAATAATAAATAATCATAATAAATCATAAATATAACACAGGAAGCAATGGAATGTATACCCAATGGTGAACATATAGAATATCAAGTTATTATTGATATGCATATTTCCTATACTAATAAGTTTAAGTCCTTGTCTGGTGTGAAATAAATAAATAGTGTAAGCCAATATATACTAGTTGGAGGTAGGGCATCCCGAACGGCTTACAGTGATGCTCAACGCAATCACAATATTGGTCCAAAACCAAAAAAAACAAAAAAAAAAAACAAGGGATCCCAAAAAATAACGCCTCCAACGACTGAGGACCCAACAGGAACTGCCCACTACAAAAGGGCACATATATGTCCATAAATAATAAATCAGAAAAATGACTAATCATAGTCAGGGTCCCCAGTTACACCAAGACATGATGAATTATCTAGAACACATATGTGGAGACTTAGCTCATGTTCAATAAAATTTTGCCCATATTGGCATGTGTAGGAAATATCAGTGTAAATTGTGATGTGCAAATATAAAATAGTGTTGACAAGGCACACCCTAATCTAATTTATAAAGTTTATGACTACATATTTTCATATGCGTCAGCTCACCAATATGCATATATATGTATTAAATAATAAAAAAAATATGCTTCCATGTGTATCCATTCCAAAGAAGGGATAGGAAAAGCTTAAATATGATGATGATCAATTCAGATAAAATATATCTGTAAGACTTTTCTAACTCAGGACCAATAAATTATCAAAAAAAAATTTGATCCAAAAAAAAAAAAATCTAAAATTATTCCCACAAAATTCAAAAATTTGGCCCGGGAGGGATTGATTACATCAGAGACTTAACCTAAAAAAGGCCTATTTACAAAATTGTATGGGATCCATTATAAGAATATGAATATTTACATATTACAACATATTTACATACAATTTGCTTTACAATAATAAAAAAAAACAGGACAGGTGCCTTGTGACAAAGAAGAACTAATACAGGGGGAAAAAAAATTAAAGCCTTCACAACTGATCTTAAATCAAAAACTACAATTGGGAACTAAGCCCTAATAAAAAAAATTAATGAAAATCTCTTGTGAATGCACAAACCAAAAAAAAATAACCCCTATACTTCTTGTCACTAAATGGATCCTCATACTTTAAAAAAGACAGGACAAATTTTTCCCTAACAAAATACAATATAAGGGGAAAATTAAAAATAAACTAGTATACTACATAAATACTGTTTTGATGTCTTCTCCCTCTTCTTCGTCGTCTGGGACGTTGATGATGAAGTAGAAAGGATGATGTCTTCATTTCCTTGAGACGTTGCATCTCTGGAAGGGGAGTTCAGGACATCTATTCCAGCTGTATACTGTCCTATCAGCTAATATGCAGAGTGCTCTCTGCATTCAAAGTCTCTGAAATCTTTCAAATGGATCAGTGTCCGTTCCATAATTACAAGTCAGCCCTCCATAGATTTGGAACAACTATCCTCTCACGGTCTGGTCAAGCCTCAAAAATTTACTTTACAAAATTTGAAACTAAGTTATATAAAAAAAATTAAAATAATGCTTAAGGCATTATTTTGGCTTACAGACAGTAGAGATTATGCCAATTCTATAGTTGACACAACAACATGATAGATTACAATAAATTTATACAATAAAAAAAAATTTCTATCAATGAGGACAAATTTGTAAGCTTTACAATATATAATACAAAATTAATTTCAAACAATTTACAAAAATTGCTTACAATAATTAATTGAAAATAATCCTCAATCAAAAATTTAAGGTTTTAGGCCTCTTTTTCTAGGAAAAAAAAATTACAATTAGATGATTATAAGTAATGAAAAATTCTATTAATCATTAGAGGACTTATAAAAACCTGAGGTGCCTTCTCAGAATATTGGACTCATATATAAGAGTCTCTGAGAACCTATCAACAAGTGATTGTTGGTTGACCCTGTGTTAAGGAACATACATGCTATTAAACATAAATATCTCATTATGCATGCAACAAAAACTTAACACTTGAGAGAAACATAAGGGGAATAATATTATTATATCCATAATTCCTGAAAAAACAAATTATTAATTTCTGAAAAAAAAATTAGCGTTCTCTGGGTCCTGGGCACCTACTCTTCCTGCTGAGGAAGAATTTCTGCAGTTTACCCTCATGCTTAGGAGCAACTGCCACTTGTAGCGATCTTCTGAGACCAAATGTAAGATCTTGATAGTTCCAGGTGTCCTTCCACTTTCTTCCTGCGTAGATGGTGGCCTGTCCAGCTGAAGGTCCCACTGAAGTGCAGAGATGTATTTTGTTCTCTCCCTAAGATTAGAGTTGCTGGAGAAAAAGTAGTGGAGGCATGCTTGGAGGAACTTAGTGGCTAGATTTATATAATGAGAAATCATTGCCCATAATATATATCAAAATATTTTAATTCAGATTTGCCCACATAATATTTATTAATAATTTCTAGCCCCCAACAAAACATTTTCCAATAAATGCATTCACAGGCTCATCTTGTATGAGTTCCTATATTTTTAAGCTCTTAAATATTATCATATAATAATTAATTAAATTATCAATAAATGGGCATTATTTGATGCAGTTTATATCCTCTTGCTCAGGAGACAATAATGGGCTAATTCACATAATAAAATCAATAATTGGGCTATTTGGGGCTAGGCTTAGGACTATCAGTCAGATAGCCTGAAGATCGGAAGTTTAACCTCATTCCTAGGAGGGTCTATATTATTTAACATATAATGGCCAGTATAAATCAAAAGGGCTCTAAGTTTATTCATCGGTAGGAAGTTTATCCTCTTTCCCAGGAGGACCTATATTTTACTATATGTAATATTCAATTTTTTTTTAAAAATGGGGCTATGTTAGTTAGGATAGGAAGTTTAACCTCGTTCCCAGGAGGGCATCTAATTTGGTCAGGGGAATTGGAGAAGTTTCTCTATATGAAATCTGATACGATGAAAAATTTCCCCTGCCATCTAAACTATCTAAATTTTAGTTTTTAGATGCCCCTTCGGGCTTGACAGCCCGTTTGGGCTCCTCCTTGGATTTAAATTTTTTCTTCTTAAATCCTCTATAACTCTGCTGGACAGGAGGAGCCGGTAAATAAATCACCTGTGGTGGAGACATGTAATTTAATTTTTCTGGAGGCTTAGTATTCCACCTAACGTGCCCCTTTTTAGGTGGAGATATAGGAGACTTTGGCTGCTCCCTATGATAGTTTGGTCTATCTCTGCCCCGATCCTGGTTTCTGTCAGGAAAATTATGTCTATAATAATTATTGTTATTATTATTATTATTATTCTGACTATATCTATTATAGTTCCTGTTCCGGGCAGCATTTGAGTCGCTATATGGTCTGTGCGACTCTTCCCTCCCCCTTGAATTTAGAAAATCCATTAGTGACTTTATGTCCTCAATTGACTTATTAAGGGCGGGTGGGAGGGTTAACGCAGACCTATTTTCCACAAAGTTATTACTTGAAGTATACTGTTTAGCATTTAATTCTAATTTCTCTACTCTATCAATTAATAAATTTAATTCCCTGAATGTTGAAGGAATAGTATTAAATGTAAAAAATGATCGTGTTCGGTCATTAGCATTTTCTAATATTATTTCAATTATTTCACTTTCATTTTCAAATTTCAAAATTTCTGAATATTTAATTACATGGTCCGCATATTCCCGGAATGGTTCCCCAGCCTTTTGTTGCCTATAGATATAATCAATTTTGTACTGTAGTCTAGTACGAGGCGTCGTGTTTGACAAAAGTGTGTCCCTCACTTTTTCAAACGTTAAATTGGGCGAAGTTAATAAATGCTTTAAAACTGCCTGAGGCTGGGAAAATGTCAGTCTTTCAAAAATTTTATCAAACCAGGTGGGCTTTAATTTATTAATCTCATAAAGTGCCTCTAAAAATTCTAAGATAGAATGAGGGTCGCTAGTCCTCAAGGTGGGTATGTTATTTAATAGAGAGTCGAAATATGGGGGTAATTTTTTAACAGGCTCAGAAATTCTAAATGTATCCTGGAGAAAAGTGTAACCTCTAGCTGGAGTGGATGCCTTCTCTTCAAATTGGGTTGGCTGTCTGGAAATACTAGGAAGGGCATTATCATGGGGAATATTTGTTGGTGCCTCAAGTATTTTGGAAAAGGTTCCCGCACACTCCAACATGCCCCCTAAACACTCCGTGAGCTTGGTAAAATAAGAATGAAATTCTGATTTAAATTCTAATAACTTTTTTTCAAGTTGCAATTCGACTAATTTTTCTATACCTTCAGCACTTAAACTAGAGTCGTTGATTTGGTGGTGTTGATCCTGTGGAGTCATATTCTGTTGTTCGGCATCCATGATGAAAAAAGAAAAGGAGACGGTGGGCACAACAACAGGACAACAAAAAATAAAATTATTTAACCTTCCTAAAACCCCAATTACTCTAAACTGGGTAAAAAATTAATTTATAAAAAATTTAATATAAAATCTAAATTTAGCGATGTATACGCTAATCGGCAGACGCTCGATAAATTACGTAGCGTATAATAAAAAAAAATATGCCGATAGAAAAGGTTCAGCTACTGTTAGTAGTGAGACCAAAAATTATTGTGGCTTCTCAAAAAATGTTGAGAACCACGCTCTGCTACCACTTGTTGCGATCTGGCTGCGTGATAAGCAGTGGAAGCTGAAATATATAAAAAATCCCACAACCAAACCACTAACAAGAATTTAGGAAGGGCCACCAACAATCGACTCGAGTCCAAATTCAAATATATAAATTTATTTATAATAAAAATATTCACCAATTATAAATATTAATAATTAAAATGAAAAGGCACCTTTATAAATATAATGGGGGACACTTAATAATACTTAGTCTATATTACAATAAAAAGACTTAGCTGTTTAATAGAAGTGCTGACTTAGCCGTGAGAGATAGTGTAGCTTAGGCAGGCAGGAACAAGCTGAAGGATTAACTCTCGGACGAGAAGCAAGATCTCCCTTCCAGAGGATGCCGAATATGACTGACTTAATCCTCCGCAAGAGGGGTCCTTATATAGGGCTAATCCGGAAGTGAACTTTGAACTGCCGATCGAAATACGCTCAAAAAGTGCATTTAACGTGAATTAATTATCGAAATTCATCCGTATTATTACTTAGTGTACCGACGTTAAGAGCTGTGAATGTTATTATCAAAATCCATCGGCGTTATCTATGAAAATGCTAGAGCACATGGTGACTTCACTCTAAATTGGATATAATTCTTATTTAAAGGTAAAAACAATACATTTAAGCATTCATACATAATAATCTTAATGTGCTCTGTGCTGGGAATACTCAGAATATAAAATATATGGCCATTTATAATGGGCTTATGTAATGCAATGTCAATTTCATTACAATATATATATATATATATATATATATATATATATATATATATATATAGATTTGTCTGTTAACGGTCTAGCGGTCGCAATTTTTGTTTGATCGTTACCAAACTCGATATTTAAACGTTTTATGCAAAACGACAGATCAAATTCGTTAATGGCTGAGATCAGACCAGAGGGAGGGGAGGTTTAGAGGGGGGGATTTTCGAAAATTCGAAATATCTCTGTTACCATACGTCGGATAAAAAAATTGTATAAAACCAATCCTTATTGCAAATTAACTTTACTATAAATATGTTCTATACATTTATTCTCTATCTTGCATATTAACCGAGGTATTTGCATTTTTATTAAATGTGGGTGGTATCGCAGGAATGAGTTTCCCACCAAAAGCTAGGTTGGCCCCTTCCGTAACTACTGGGCTCTCGTATGGAAATTTCTCCATTGTATAACTTCACGTATAAATCTGCTAAGTTTACGCAGCTCCTGCGTGACGGACTTTTTTAATATATGAGAGTGGCACAAGAGTGAATTCTGGGATTATGCCTCAAATACTTATATTGGTCTCTGTAGGATGAGTTGCAAAAATAAACTTTGTTAAGTTCCATGAATATCGGTGGGGCCCACATAACAAAAAGTCCGCCACGCAGGGGCTGCGTTAACTAAGCAGATTTCCCAAGTGCATCACGTTTGTGCCTTAATCTCAAAAATTAAAAGTTTAATGAGAACGATATTTGGTATTTAAGATCCAAATAATGTGATTCACAACATACTAGAATATTGTTAATATGAGATGAGTAGGAGTGGGGGTTTACTGAATACCGAAAACTAAAAAAATGCAAATATCTCAGTTAATAATCAAGATAGTGAAAAAAACACTCATTACAACATTTATAGAACATTAAATGTGCAATAAGATTGGTTCAATACAATTTTTCGATCCGATGCATAATAACGGAGATATTTTGAATTTTCAAAAATCCCCCCTCTAAACCCCCCCCCTCCTTCTGGTCCTATTTCAGCCATTAACGAACTTCATCTGTCTTTTTCCATACAGTAGAGCGTCGATTATCCGAACTAATGTTGTCAGACGTGGTTCGGATAATCAAAAGTTCGGATAATCAAAATTTTTATTTATTCTGTGTTTATTTATTTTCTTATAAATAATAAGGAAAAGGAAGATCTAAAGCAACTTCGTAAAAAAACAAAAACAAGTTTGTTTATTTATATAAACATAGTATGTATGAGCATAGTGAAGAAACGAGTGTTATGAAATACATACATACATATGTATAAGTTGTCTAATTGAGCTACATGTACAATACAAATAAAATGTACACCTCACAAAGAACGGTTTGAAACTGAAAGTAAGCTATCCACAACCAGTTATATGAACGGAAAGGGTTTCACAGAATCTAATGCAATGAACAAATTAGGTAGTGTATACAGTTCTAAGTAAACCAATGCTATTCAACGTCTAATTTCATTGAACACACATTGAACCAGATACAAATATGTAACGAATCAGTTTCTGAGAAATAATTAATGATGGCTTCCCTTATAGACGTTATGAGAAAAATAGTTTTATATTTGTTTAATTGTATTCAAATTAACAATAATTATAACATACCAATAAGTAAATTAAAAGATCAGTTTAATTAAAATTACACATTAAAAAAACGTTCGGATAATCGACGCTCCACTGTATATAATTTTGAACGGACCTCATTTTCGTCATCACCTGGGTAGGATCGATAGACATTTGAAGAAAAATTTAGAAAATCCCGTCATGAGTACGACCTTAATAAAATTGTAATCTACAATCTAAAAATATCAAACAAATACCATCACTCCAAGAAATTAGAAATCGGCTTAACTTACGATTTGTATGAGTGAAGTTTGTCCGGAATGTTTGCTTGGGTTATTTTCAAGTGAATGACCTTGCTTAGATTGGCTAACATTCAATATTGAATGATTTCGACAATTAGAAACCGATTATATGAACTATTGAAATTATGGGTAATCGTGGAATGTAGGAATTTCTTCAGAGGTTTAAAACCGACTTTTAAACTTCAGATTACAATGATTATATTGTTCATTCCGATTTATTACTGCATATTAAATGGCAAAATATGCAGGCGCGTATCATCATATTCCCCTTTTGGTCTTATAATTATAAGAGACGTTTCATGATGAATTCCTTCAAAGCTTACAGGCAGAATGACATAATATCCTCTACTGGGTAAGTATGACGAATGCGCGGGTTTGAATTCCCGCCAGAGAGCATCGAGGTAGGCCAAAGAGGTAGGTATTGCCATAGAGATAGATGCCGGTGATTATGCAGCCATAGAGGTTCAGAACAAATTGCCCCATGACTACTTTGGGAACGAGGCTTAAGTGGGAAGAATTTTAATTGATGCCTATTTGCCTGGGAATGAGATTCCGGGTTTAGTTTCGCGCCCTTAACCCCCCTCTTCATGAGAGTCGCTCCCATTATTCTTGAACGAGGAGAACTCAACCCGAACCAATAGTAACACTCTAGAAACACCTTTAGCTGATTTCCTACAGAAGTGGCAATCCTAAAATCTGAAAATATAAATGAAATACCTACGATTTTAGTGTCCAACAGCAACAATGAGGTCCTTTCAAATACTATATTAAAATATATACTTATTTACTTCCTTGGCACTAAAGTCCTTGAAATTTCTGAGCATATACCACCTACATTTTTAGCAAGTTCAACTTAAGGGGGGGGGGATGAGCTATTGAGGTCGCACTCATGACGCGATTTTCGAACCATTTCCTCAAATTTCCATCGATCCTACCCAGAAGATAACGAAATTGATGTCCGTTCAAAACTATATATACAGAACGAGAGATAGATAGATATAAGTGTGTGTGTAAGTGTCTGTGTGTCTGTCTTTTAACGCTCTTCCAGTCGTAATTTCAGTTTTGTCGTTACCAAAATCGATATTTAAACGTTTTATGTAAAAATAAAGATCAGTAATTTTTGATCTGGCCCCTGAGGCATTTTGAAAAACCCAATTAAACAAAAATATTACACTACGATGAGGAAGATGAGGAGTGATTTGTGCGTTTGGCAGTGCTTATAAATGCTAACAGTTCTTTTCATTGGTGAATGTTAATAAATCAAAACATTGTACAAGGCTGACTGACGATAATTTCGAAAATTATTTTAGCCTTTGTATTAGTGGAATTAATCCAAACATACATGGATTAGTTTCGCAAGTTCAAGCTCAAGTGTCTCATTGTTTTCGGTGTCGCTATTTTACTCTCGTTGTTTGTAATAATTCCACATTTTACGATAGTGTTGTACTCATTTTTTTTTCATTGTATTTTGTTATTTTAATAAATTGTATTATAATTACATTGTCTATAATTTCATGCCTGATATATATCGTTAAGAGTTATGAAAACGTCTTTAAAATGAACTATTTTTAAAAGCGGTCCATGAACGTATTTTCACACTAATGTTTGGGCCGCAACCTGTCAAAGGTTGCCCATACTTGGTTTAATGGAAGCTGAATTTTGAAAGTTCGATAAATCTTTGTTATTATAAGTCCGACCAAAAACGTGTACAGAACCATTCTTCTTGCACATTTAATGTTTTACAAAAGTTTTAATATATCTTTGAATTTTTTTGTTTACAGCCTTCAGTATACCACTATTTTTACTGTGTGAGATACATAAAAATACTTAATATGTTGCCGTCATCAATTAAAACATTCCGGTCATGACTCGAAAATGTTTGTATGATCAATATCATAATTAATATATAACCAGTTTGATTCAACACTAATGTTCATATTCGTTAATAGTTGAAGTTGTACCGGAAAGACGGAGGGGGGGGGGTCAAAATTTCAAAATATCTCCTTTATTATGAGTGGGATTAAAAAATGTTATAAAATAAATCGTGTAAAACTACTGATGCACAAGAATTGCTGCTCTGGTCATTTCATCGTGCTAATATATTAAGCTAGTTAATTGTGCTTTCATGTTTCCAGCCTTCACTGAAGCCCCACTTCTACTCATCTGATTTCTAATTAGAAATGTATAATATATCGTGAGATGACATAGATGTACGTGAGAAATATGCTTAGCTAACGCAGCCCATGCGTAATTGACTTTTTAAATAAAAAATTCTTCCATTGGAAATTTTAATAAGCACTGTACTTCGTGGATCCTCAAATGAAAGAAGATTTCCCACGACACACTGCAAAGGAGTTTATCTCTCACAATGTCGTCTAACAAAATTAAAAGTTATAAATTAACATTATATAAATGAACATAGTAAAATTCAAGTGATTATAATCTGAAACAGCTTTCAATATTACATCAGGCTTGCACAGAGAAAAAAAACTTGGTGCTGAGCATAGTTGTTGAATGACAAATAGGAATTGAATGGTTGAAAATGGCACTTTTCCTAATGTTGGTGATATATATATATATATATATATATATATATATATATATATATATATATATATATATATATATATAAGCCTACCCATACGCACACGCACACACACACACACACACACACACACACACACGCACACACACACACACACACACACACACACACACACACACATCTAAGTTCCAATTAATGCATTTAATTTGAAATCTATTTGTACACCACAGGCTTATTTTGTATGTTAAATTTTAGCAGATTTCCTTAAGGGGAGTCAACTATTGAGGTCGTACTCATGACGCGATTTTTGAAAAATTTCTTCAAGTGTTCATCCATCCTACCCAGGAGATGACGAAAAAGAGGTCCGTTCAAAATTATATATATATATATATATATATATATATATATATATATATATATATATAATTTGTCTCTTAACGCTCTAACGGTCGCAATTTTTGTTTAATCGTTACCAAACTCGAAATTTAATTGTTTTATGTAAAGAGAAAGGATCAAGTTCATTAATGGCTGAAATCGGACAAGTGGAAGGGGGGGGGTTACACAAGGAAATAGTGTGCTTAATATTTGGTAGTTTGTTGTCAGTAGTTGTGTTACTCCAGTCGGTTTGCTATACAAGGAAGTAAAACACACTTAAAACCAATAATGAATATTTTAAATGAAATGTCATTCTTCGATGATATGTCGTTCATTCTTGCCATAATCAATTTAATGAAAAAATAGAAACTATAATTTGATTTGTGCACCATATAACGCCCTTGAACTGTTAAATTAACGTTATACTAGTAACATTTCATTTGCAAGTTATATAATATATTTCCGTTCCAATGCATTGGATAGACAAATTTCATAGAACATAATATATATATATATATATATATATATATATATATATAAAACTAATCTCTGGAGGAAGATCAACAAAAAAAAAATGGAAACTTCAAATGAATATTAAAATCAATTTTATCTCTCATCTAGTTTTGTGCCCATATGACGCCTCATCATGAAAAGTTCTACTAAACAAAGTAACTAAACTGACGGTATCTTTCTCTATCACCTTCCACTAGCCGTACAAATCAGAGAATGGCATACAAAGAACGGTGGGTCGAGTCAGCTGATTTATATCGATATTTCACAAAATAAAAATATATCGATTATCCCTAATGAAGTGTAGTCTCAATCGTATTCATAATTGATTAACTATGACTTTAAGGTTTCTAATAAAGTAAAATACGGACTGGTACGGCTAGCAGAAGGTCATAGAGAAAGATGTTGCCGTTAGTCTAGTTCCTTTGTATAGTAGAATTTATCCTGATGAGGCGTCATATGGACGCGAAACTAGTTGAGAAATAAAGATTATTTGAATAATCATTTGAAGTTTTCATTTTTTTTTTCGCCACAGATTACTTAAGTTAAGTAAAATAGGTCATATTTTCACAATAATTTATAAAAGTTGTCTTGGTAAAGATGGCATACTAGGACTCGATGGTATCTTCTAGTAATTGTGTCGTGTAATCAAACCTCAATTCCAATACGTTTTCCAAGAAAAACCGCTAACTCCATTATTATTTGATTTAGAGGAAAGTGTGTGAATTATAATGTTTGTGAAATCACATAATCAGCTGGATGACAACCATAATAATAGGTTTTCCTGTTTAAAGTTCAAATACCAATTTTTGTTTCAAAAGTCAATACATTTGTGTTGCTTGAGAGCAGCGAACAAACAAACAACCCAGATTAATTAGACGCTTTGGAGGAATAATTAATTTTCTTCCTCATTATCAGCTGTTGTTACGATCCTGAGTTCGTGGAAAGGGAAAATAAGCTTCCTGGAATGATGATGATCTGTTTGCTGAAAGGCCCCGTTGACATTATGAATGGAGGGGGCCATCTTTTATCTTAGCTATTTCACCATTGCATCAATCACCTGGTAGACTCCCACTGTTGCCAACCTCTAAGCCAGCTGGATTTGCATGGCTCCCACTCCTGCCAACCACAATACCCCCTTCATTAGGGTGAAAGGAAGCGTGCCTACCAACACAGCGATGGACCAGTTTTTCAATTACGCCCCGTAACCCCTTGTGTACCTACTCACTTACTGCTGGATTCCTGGTTTTGTTTTTAAAGAGCGTTACGCCAGTAACTGGCCAGTTATTTAATACCAATTCAAATGTAAAATTCTTCGAACGTTAACCTTTCATGAGTTCTGAGTAGGTCTGCTATCCTTTCTGGCACTTAAGGAAGTCTAATTTTTGGGTCATTGCAAGAAACATCAGACTCCCAACACGCGAATTGGTTGTTGGCTTGCCACCGTTGGAGTTTGTCACGACCAGCGGGCTACCTCTCAAAAGTATAGTGGATCTCTCTTCCTTCCCTTGTTGACATTTGTGAAACCAGGACGTCTTCAAGATACGACAATATTTACTCAGCAGTAAACTTTCCAGAACTTCTGTATCGGTTAATGATCAAAACTTAGCAATCTGGATTCCATCTAATAAAGCTATGGAAATGTTTCATACTTCAATTGGAGTCGTGAGAGTATTTGTACGCTACAAGCAATGTTCATTTCGAAACAGGAAAACTGAAATCCTACTTACGTTGATATTGCTGAAATTATACTTTTTTCGTCACCGAACCCAGCCATACAGACCTTTGAAGGACGTAGGAAACCTTCAAACACCACTGTTTTTCGATGTTCTCAGCCAATTTTCTCCATTCACGAATGCCCAGATTCTGCGAGTTCTATCCAGCATGGCATTAAGCCTGGAACTATTCGTCTTCCAGATTTCTTCTCGCTTAAAATGTAGCTTATTTTTTTGCACTGCGCTGGATTAAATTAATTTTTCAAGTGACCAATCACTGTATTCTGCCATTTTTGATAGCAGAGATGATGTAAGTTTCACCCAAAAATGTAATTTCGTTGCAGTAGTGAGTATATTTCCTAAACCCAGCATTTTGCATTATTGAAATAAAATGTACTTATAGTCCTTACGGTTGACGGGCACGTGGTTTGAAATGAAACTACTTGAGTTTGCCAACGTTTAGGTTAAATTTATTATCTTTGTTAATGCAGACTGATAAACCTGTGTACAAGTTTGAAAATTATAATTGAGTCCAAATGATAATATAAATAATTCCAGGAGAGTTAGAGGTCGTACAGCAGTGAAATCAGACTGTCGAATCATTCTTAATTATCATTTCCAAACTTGTCCATCGGTTTTTCAGTCCGCCTTGAAAAGGTAATACATTTTACCGAAACGTTGGTGAACTGAAGTAGTTTCATTCCAACCCACGTGACCGAAAACCACATACAACAAGGATTGTTCTAATAGCTGCCATCACTAAGGATATTTATCGAAATGTATTTACTTCCACTAGCTATTAACGTTCAATTTTAGCAGATTTCCCTTAAGGGAAATCAGCTATTGAGGTTGTACTCATGACCTCATTTTCGAATTTTTTCTTCAAATGCCCATCGATCCTACCTAGGAGATGACAAAAATAAGGTTCGTTCAAAACTGTATATATATATATATATATATATATATATATATATATATACAAGTCCATATACCAAATATTGTTTTCATTGAACTTTTACTTTGTGAAATAAATGCAAATACGTTCTGTTGACCACCCCTTCTTTTGTTTATGGATTACTAAAATTTGAGTGATTGAGACAAAACTGATTCTGATTCAATACAAATTACACCGCTAGCTTTAGTAAATTGTTTTCAATAAAATTAATATGTTATATTCAAATATATTTCATTAATTGTTTGTCTTTCCTGTCTGGTTTGCCTGCTTGTTTACAATTCAGCCTTGTATGGTACATTTACTGAGCATTTCACGGCTGTGTTACCAGTCTATTTATCTATTGTAATCCTTCACGTGGGAAATCTGCTTAGTTTACGCAGCCCCTGCGTGACGGACTTTTTGCTATTAAGACTAATTGTGACGGGTTATCTACAAGTTACCAACCTTTCCAAGCCAGGGTGGGACTAATGATTTTGTTTAAAGAATTCTTCACCAAATAAATTCCTATTGCTCAGGCGGTCCATTACATATTAACACAACATAATAGCACATGTCAAATAGTTTGAATTGACTTAAAATAATACAGTAATATTATGACAATTAATTTCTTTACATATTATTAAATAGCATTTATACTTATTTAATTATGCAATTTGACCAAATTCGTTGAATAAATTTCATGAAATTTATGAACTTAAAAAATATAAATAATAAATTAATTTCGTTAACAACTACACTCTAAACAAACGACATGTATTTTTAACTTATTGGCATACTTTGTTAATTGTTTTAAATTTATTAAATGATGAAATGCTTTATAAATATTGAGAAACTTGTCCAAGTATTAAAGAGACAGTACCTGAACAAAAATTAATTTATTACTTATATATAGAGTCAAATATTTATTTATAAGACTTCATATACTCTGTACTTACAGTAATACTTACTGAGACATAGTTTACATGTGACACTACGGTTTTAACTTTGCCAAAATTACTGGAAACGTGTTCAAATCTTATCATCACATTATTATATTTCACAATATGCCTTTCTATTAGAAATTCAAGAGTTGTTTTCACTGGAGAAGACCTGAGAGGTTGATAAGTCAATTTTAGTCTCAAAAGAAATTTGGTCTTAGTACAGGACTAAGTTTTACACACTTTGATTCCGAACTTTTCAAAGAACTTGAAAAATTCGGTGGCGAGGGGTGTTGTGAATGACTCTATATAGACTATGACTGACAGAAAATGCCTCCTGCTTATGGTTCCCAATTGACAGTAAACCTTATGAACTCATCAAAAAAGAGGTCAGCCTAAAATGGGAAGCGGAATGGCATCTGACAGACACAAAACTACGAGAAATAAAAAACACTATTCGTGAATGGCTGTCCAGTAATCAGGATACTAGAAGAGAAGAAGTAGTCCTTGCTCGTTTGAGGCACGGTCATTCACGGATAACACACGGACACCTCATGACTAGGACTGAACCACCATTATGTACACTCTGCAATAAAGAACTGATTATCAAACACTTACAGACTGCAGACTAATAACTGACAAGAACTTACCCACCAACCTATCTGAACTACTACACGACGACAGCCCATGCATTACAAAAGTCATGAAACACCTCAAAGACACACGCATTTACAACCAGATATAACATTAAATAATATAATAATAATAAATAGACTGCAATAATATCCACTAGACTGCAAAATATCCACTAGACTGCAATATTCAGAAAAAATAAATTACCATATTTTTACCTACCTCTGTAGATTTTTTAACCTTTTTTATTGGTTT
The DNA here is from genome assembly GCA_019009955.1 of Riptortus pedestris. NCBI lineage: Eukaryota > Metazoa > Arthropoda > Insecta > Hemiptera > Alydidae > Riptortus > Riptortus pedestris. The sequence continues at coordinate 180,064,928 of CM032229.1, forward strand.
TTATAAGGTGGCTTTACCTCTACTATTTTAGAATCATAACAAGAAAATGTGTGAATCGCTTAAATTGCGACACACCTAAATAAACTAAATAAATAAAATTATGAACATGGGTGCCTCAGATAGGCAGCACACATCAAATGAAAATACTATTCAGCGCCTGATAAGTTGCTGGGATCAGTACTGCAAGGCTCTGCTGTATTGCTGGTTGCCTACCGACAATTTAGTACTATTTTTAACATTGGTTTCAAATAATTGTTGAGAATCACTCATTTTTATATCCTTGTAGCTTAATGATTGTAAACTGAAGATCAAAAGAACTGTAGGAGACTCGCGTTAACCATTTGAGTTAAGGCATTGTTCTCATTTTAGTTTGCTAATCCTAGAGTTGTGAGAATCATTTTAGCAGATTTCCCTTAAGGGAAATCAACTATTGAGGTCGTACTCTTGACGCGATTTTCGAAAATTTTCTTCAAATGTCCTTCGATCCTACCCAGGAGATGACGAAAATAAGGTCCGTTCAAAATTATATATATATTTGTCTGTTAACGCTCTAGCGGTCGCAATTTTTGTTTGATCGTTACCAAACTCGATATTTAAACGTTTTATGCAAAAAGACAGATCAAGTTCATTAATGGCTGAAATCGGACCAGTGGGAGGGGGGGGAGTTAGAGAGGGGATTTTCGAAATATCTCCGTTACCATACGTCGAATCACAAATGCGTATAGAACCAATCTTATTGTAAATTAAATTTACTATAAATATTGTTCTATACATTTATTCTCTATCTTGAATATTAACCGAGATATTGGCATTTTTATTAAATTTGGGCCGATAACGTAGGACGGAGTTTTCCGCCAAAAGCTAGTTCGGCCCTTTATCTAACTGTAATTAATTAACTAACCTTTAAGTAACTGTTCCTCTCTCGTATGGAGATTTCTCTATTGTAAAACTTCACGTGGGAAATCTGCTTAGTTTACGCAGCCCCTGCGTGACGGACTTTTGACATACGTGGGCTCAGATTAGCTATATAAATCTCAGTAAAGGTTGGAGTTAATCTCACTTAGCAAACCTAGAGTTGTGAGTTTGATTTTCATCAGGGATATAGGAACTTATTTAGTGACGAATTCTGTCCGAGTCCGGAACTAAATAAATTCCTATTGCCCAGGCGGGAATCGAACTCAAGGTTTACCATGTGAGAGAATAACAACCTTTATAATACCTTTCGAGGCAATCATTTGCATATTCATTCTTGATTTAAGAAAAATAAATCTGTAAAAAATTATCAAGATATGTAATATAGGGTTTTTTTTCTTGAATTGTATATAAAACTAGCTAAGGTCACAAATAATCATTTGAGGCTGAATGATGATGGTATTTTTTGGAGCTTTTGTTGTACAATATTTTGACGTTTTCCCGTCTCAATGATGAGGATTTACACCCGAGTATGGAGTAATCTTAATCATCAGGAAAAGCTAATAGCTTAAACAACTCACTGAAATATAAGGTTAGCAGTGAGAGGACAGAAAGGAAGTCTCCCACCTCTCCTCCCTACACTCACTGTTGCCAACAAACATCCCACTTTTTTAAGATATCAGTTCTGTTTACATTAAATTATGTTAATAATTCTAATTACATTTTTATCGAGGTAATAAGTTGAATAAATTCATACATGGATACACATGGATGACTATAACAAAACGCTTATGAAAAATAATTGCTTTGTAAATTACGATAATGATGTATATAACAAAAGTTACTCTAATTATCAAATTAAACATCTTTTTTCAAGTGTAGGTTCGGCAAAAAAAAATTAGGAGACGAAATATGACGATTATTCCTTTCGTGCCTCCCTAACAACCCCCACTCCTGTTCGTTCCTAAAGATGTTAAAATAGCTTATTGTCAAATATAAGGAGTTTCGTTTATTTAGATTTAGTCTTTCGTTTCCTATAACACTGTTGACCCTTTCTATAGTTTTTCGTTTATACCTCATTTATAGATTGCTATAAGGCCAAAATGCTTATAACAAAAGTTATTTTAAATAACAAAATAAACAAGTTTTTTTTTTTTTTTTTTTTTTTTTTTTTTTTTAATGAAAGTTTGCGGTAAAATGAATAGATTACAAAATATTAATATTTTATTTATATTTTACACCTCCCTTACAACCCCCACTCCTATTTGTACCTCGAAAATTTAATATAGCTTACAATCAGGGAGGTGATAATACCAAATCACATACGGAGTTTCGTTTAGTCCGGTTGAGTCTTTTGTGCCATATAAAATTGTTGTCCCCACCCCACTATAGTTTTTAGCGTATAACTCATTTATACTTCGGAATACAATATAAGTGTATATAAATAACCTACTCTAATAAACAACTTATGTTATGTGCATATTTGCCGAAAAACCTATAGGAAACGAAATTTCGCTATTTTTTATTTCAGGCTTAAGTTATATTTCACACTCATGTTCGTCTCGTAGAATATTAATATAGCCTAAAGTCTAAGTTGGATTAGTAGTAATATACAAACAAAGGTTCATAAAATTCGGTTTTGCCGTTTACAATTCTATAAAGGACATACACACAAACATTTAAAAAAATATATATATATAAAAAAACTAGAAATGTTTTTAATTTATTTTGCTAATTTACTAAATAAACATTTTTTTTTATTATTTTTATTACACTAATGAAATTTCATCAAATTCCTTAATTCCACCCTGGCTAGAAAAGGGTGGTAATCTGTAGATAACCCGTCCTAATGAGTCATAGTAGCATTAAGTGGGCGTTAATAAATAATAAAATACACCAGTTGAGAAACTAAAATGTAACTTTAATTATTTATTTACACAAATATAATAATGATAAGCTATTTTACATTGACAAAATATGTTTAACTTAATCTAATTGGCAATCGTGACAATTTATTTTTACTAATTAACCACTCTCAAAACTCAATATTTTAAAAATACACAGTTACTGTGATTTAATTCGATTTAAAATCTCTTAGCAATCATCATCGAAAAAAATAAGCAGCATTTTGGCTTTTTTCTATTTGAATTTTTACTGTAGTTCAAAAATAAATTGAATTCTCAAAAAAAAAAATGAATATTGTATAGTACTAGTGATACATAAACTTATAGATTACTAATTTGATAAGAGTTAATATTTTTATAATTATACCATATTTGCGATTTTTATTAAAATTTGGAGTTAGGCTCTCATATGTATATTGTCTCTTGAGCATTATTATTATTTGAATAAAAAATCTATGATAATGTACAGATAAATCTCGAATGGTTTAGGATTATGGTTAAAAAAGTTATTTCTTATATCACAAAAAAAAATGTGAAAGGAACATTTATGTTTGTTTACATTAATAAGTATTTCTACAAATGTTTGACAGGATGTTGGTTTCGTATATCATTAAAAATATGAGCAAGTTTGTTCATCTTTATTTGCGCGTTTAGTAACTGAAGGAATAAACATTAAACAAATGTATCAAGCTCAATGTGAAGAAATAACCTGATACCCTTTTAAATAATAAAAAAAATGAATAAAAACAGGGTAAACTATGTCATATGGATTACCCTCCAAAAAAAAAAAAAAAAAAGATTTTAACGAAGTAATATATTATCAACAATGCATTAAGTTTCAAATTTTCGAGTGGTTCCCAAATTTCCTATTTCCACTTAATGAAGTTATTACAGCTTTGAAGCACAAACATTAATCAAACAATATGGCTTCCATAAACATGGAATGGCCAAAACTGAATTAAATCGAACTAGCACCCCCACCATTCAGCTTGACAGGTTAATCCCGGGATTCCCAAAGTGGTCCATATCGACCATACCAATGTCAAATATTTTAGTAGGAAGTATCACTGTATCACTGTTGTACACTTAAAAAAATTCAAGAAGCATAACAAAGTAAAAAAAAATCGATAAGCATAGCAACATACTGACTAACAGCAATGCTTACAGACCCCACATAACATGTAAAAAAATTGTTTTACAAAATTTAACTCCTCTCCTTTTTGATTTTGACTTAGTGATAAATTGAATATGATTTTCGGCAATTTTAAATTATATAATTGTACTAGTATATAGGAATAAGATAATTTTTTTATTAAAACCATTTTAAACTATTGTCTTTATTACTAGTCTAATGTTTACGTTGTCTTTATTACGTGTATTTATTACGATTAATTTTTTATTCTGGGTTCAATTTTTTGTTATTTTTTTTTTTATAATTTTGTTTTAATTTTACATTTTTCAACGAATCGCCTAGTTGCGGTTGCTCCTGTATAAATAAATAAGGTTGGACAAGTTCGTGCAAATAGGTACGAAGCCTTTCAGGAACCAGTTGACGGATATACGCGACTTAACACGAACGAAATTGTGACCAACTTCAAACCTTAGCACGCTCCTGATATTTTACTATATAACAAAGTTGCACTTAGGTTGAAAGTTGTGTGTTGTTAAATGTTGAATGATAATACATTCGTCTACTATATGATTTGTATGAATATGAAAAAAAAAAAAATAGAGGTAGGATTTTTAAAGTAATTTGGCAATAGGGTCTGAAATATCGATTCGTCTGAATTGGTGTCTTATGCCCAATATAGTTTGGGAATCCCTGGTTTAATCGCTATGTTTCATTCGCTAAACTGGAATTTCGGACAGTCAAATACCTTTGAGAAGATCCCATAATTAATTCTATCCGATCACTTCCGTTTCCAGGAACATTATTTTTTTTTTAGTTACTACTAATTTACATAATTGTCAGTTTTATTAACAATTACTACTTATGAGTAAGTCCATTTCTCTTCTGCTTGAGCCTTCATCAGGGGACGACGTATTTGAAATCGTAGACGGTGTCCTGTAGAGTCTGAGGGAGATGGTTGCCTGAAGCCCTGAACCCCCCTTCATCGGCTATATAGTTGACAGTGATAGTCCTCCCATCTGGTCCTGGGTATGAATAGCTACCTTTGACACTGTTCACCATCCGACCGTCCTCTGCTGCCTCCATCACCGAAGTCTCTTCTCGCGTGAGACCGTCTGCGGTTTCGTACCTGTAAAAGAAATTTATCGGTATTTGTAATAATGTAATCTTAGACACTTTATACACTTCATTTTGACCTATAACGCAATTTGTTTACAATAATGTTTATTTTAACCCATGTTAGCAGATTCTCCTTAAGTTCCGAGACCGATTTCAGCATTAACTAGTATGATCTTTTTTGTAAAATGAAACTATTAATTATTGAGAATAGTGTAGAACAAACAAACATTTTTGAGATAAGAATGAACTTCCATTTACGCCAACACTATGAATTTTCATGTCTCATCTACTAAAATTTCAATGAAAACAATATTTAGTATTTTAGCTTCCAATAAAGTGGCCCTTGATATAACAGCTTATTGTTAATATGGCATATCCAGTAGCGGAAGTTTACTGAAGGCTGAAAACGAAAATGCACAATTAACTCTTAATGCTTGAGTTACTTTATAGGGCTACAATTGTAGAATAACAATAGTTTAACAAGATGTGTTCTGGTTGCTAAATTTTACCACCCCACTCATTATAATGGACATATTTTGAAATTCCAGGTCCGCCTTTAGCCACAGACAAATATGATATTTAGCATTTACTGAAACAGTTAAATATATAATTTGATATAGATAAAATAAACATTATTAAAAGAATAATGTAAAATCAGAACTGATTGACGTCATCAAATAGCGAATATGCATTTTTCTCCTATAATGCAGGTCTCTTGAAAACAATACTACGTATCCCAATAAAGAGGTTAATTATGTGATATGAACGAAAAAATGCAACAAGACTGAAAACCAAAAAAAAATAAATATTTCAGTTAATATTCAAGATATATATAACAATATTTATAGTATGTATAATTTGCAATAAGATTGATTGTATATAATTTTTCGATCCGACACATAATAACGAAGATATTAAGAATTTTCGAAACTCATCCCTCTAAATCCCCCCCACTAGACGGATTTAAGCAATTAAAGAACTTCATTTTAAGTTTTGCATGAAACTCTTATATATCGAATTTGGTAACGATCAAACAAAAAGTGCGACTGGTAGAGAGGTTTGAGGCTAGTGTATATATGTATGTATATATATATATATATATATATATATATATATATATATATATATATCGTAATCTACTAGGTAGGGCCGATGGACATTTTCGGAAATATTTGGAAAGTCGTGTCATGAGTACAACCTCAATAGCTGATTTCCCTTAAGGAAAATCTACTAAAAACTGATACGTCTCTCAATCGCCCCTTCCACGAAATGTGATTAAAATGGGAATAAATAAATAATTTTGATTGAAAATTACAAGAGTTAGGACCTCTCACGGTGGTAGGTAAATAAAGTCTTAAAAAAATGTAATGGATAAGACTTGAGACTGTCTTTATCCCATTATTGCAGGCATTGTATATTTTTCTGTGATGGAGTATCAGTGCAGAAAAGTGCCTTATGTCCCCTAAGCTCTATACAAACGCATTACCTTCGAGTCGTGCAAAAGTGTATTACCGGCATTGAAGGCACTTTAGAACAGATAATATTCTATCTTAATTTATTTAATTTAAATGAGTTCCGCAACGCAGGCGATTTACTCATTATTATAGTGACATTAAAAAGTGTAATGCAAAAATAAGACAACCAACAACAACAAACGGAAAAAGAGTGAACTTTGGCAAATGATTTTTGAAGCATATAAGGTGATATGAAGCAAATGATATTGTACGATATGGAAACATCAAGGTAATGAACATTATATATAAATGAAAATGTAACTATAGAAAGGGGGATAAGAAAAATTAAATAAATAAAAAAAAATAAGGAAAAGGGATAACCAAAAACAAAATAAAAAAAAATAAAATAAAAACAAAATAAATAAATAGAAGATAAATAATATTAAAGTTTATACACCCTGCTAATATAGGAAATAAGTGAAGAGCGGTGTGTAGAAAGTGTAGATTATAGTGTGTAATATATGTTGGCGTCTTTTAGATGTTTAATGACTGAGCCTATGTAATCACTGTTATCGGTCAAAAGTTCCTGTAAGTCATGTGGAATGTCTAAATTGTCTCTTCGTCGACAGTCAGTCAATATGTGTTGTACAGTTAAAGTTTCGTTGCAATGCCTACAATTCGGTGTGTCCTTGTTTGTCATAAATGTCCATGGGTCAGCAAGGAATGGCCAATGCGTAGTTTGGTCAGCACAACTTCCTCTCTTCGTGTGCTCCTCTTACTTGATGGCCATTCCTTAACCGTTTGTTTTATTTGTCCCAGTTTATTGTCGTTTGTGTTATCCCAAGATTGCTGCCACTGCTGTTGCAGTGCCTTAGTGCATTCGGCTGGTACGTCTTGGTGGTTTGTACAGTTTATGTCAATGTCTGGTTGTTCTACAGTACACTTGGCTAATCTGTCGATGTCTGTACTTTCCTTAATGTCTGTATGTCCAGGTCACCATAAAAGACTAATGTGTATGTTACTAGAGTTTAGTCGGTGAAATTGTTCAATAATGTTGATAGCCAAAGGATTTATCGAGTAAATGTTCTATCTTAATATCATATCAATATTTCAGCCTTGGACAAAAAGTAAAGAATTTTAATTCTAAAATGCAATATCAAAACATTATGTATTTTTATACATTATGTATGTATGCGTACTCATGACGCAATTCTTCAAATGTCCATTGAACCTACCTAGTAGATAACAAAAATGAGGTCCATTTTAATGTACGTAATATATATCTATATAATTGTCTGTTCCACTCTAGTGGTTCAAAAAAATCTTATTGCAAATTAAATGCACAATAAATATTTTACGTTTATTCGCAATATCTTGAATATTAACAGCCAGTTTTCAGGCTTCAGTAAATCCCCACTTCTACTCGTGTTACATAAAGAATACTCTATTATACAATAAACCACATTATTTCCACTGGCATTTATTATACGAGATAGATGCAAATATGTTCTTGTGACCCCCTCCCCCTCCGTATTAAATTCTTGGACTACTAAAATTGGATTGATTGATATAAAATTCATTCTGATTCATTATAAATTTCATTACTAGAGATACCACATAGTTTTCAATAAAATTAATATGTTATATTCCGTTGGCAGACCTGTTTGTTAACATATGAGTCGCTTCACGCTCGGAGGTGAAAGATTTCTTATTACCGTTTTCATTTATTCACTTAATTTTCAAGGTGGTGTTGTTAGCAGTATCTAGATTATAAATTATTAAACTTCATGAGGGAAATCTGCTTAGTTTACGCAGCCCCTGCGTGAGGGGCTTTCTTTAGTTTTCATCCTTGAGTAAACCCCTTTCACACATGTCATATTAACATTGAGTTGTTATGTCATTAAGCACATTATTTGAATCTTCCATACCAAATATAATTTTCATTGACATTTAACTTTGTGGTATAAATGCAAACCTTGACTTTTTAAACTACAAACCACCTTTGATGTGATGTCCATAAATCTAAAACATAAAATAAAACAAATAGTCCTTACTTGTAACTATAGCTACCATCTGGAGTCATTGAGTTTGAATATTTCAGCATTGGTGGAGAAGGTGCTGACGGCTGTTCAGCATTTACTACTACAGCAGGCTCATGGTGGACGAACACTGCAGGCTGTTGTGCTGCGACAACCACAGCCTGATCCTGCGATATGACAGCAGGCTGCTCCTGCGCTGTTACGAAGGCCGGACGATCGTGCTGAACCTGCGGAGATATTTGCTGCACTTGCTGAGATATTTGCTGCACTTGAGGAGAAACCTGCTGCACCTGAGGAGAAACCTGCTGCACTTGCGGAGCTATCTGCTGCACCTGCTGATCCTGAACTAGAGGCTGAGCTACCGGCTGCTGCACGCTGTCTTTCTGCCTCTCCTGCTCAGCTTGCTGGAACGACTGCTGCTGCTGCTGGTAAGACTGCTGTTGCTGCTGTAGCAGAGCCTGCTGGTGTTGGTGGTGCTTGTGGTGGAGGTGCTTGGCAGACACCTGCTGCGTTTGCTGGTCTGACCTGATGTCCACCTTCCGAGCTTCCTGGACGCCTCCTGACTCCTGCTTGGACGGGAACAGCGGTCTGTAAAGTCCGGGGCTCAGGTAGAACTCCTGGTACAACGGCAATCTCTGGTAGTCAACAATGTAGTGCCCCCTTTGGGCTGCTGCAACCCCTATCACCAGCAAGAGCTGAAATCAAAATAATTATTTTAATTTTCTGAAGTTGTATTCTATAATTAATAATATTACGAAAATTATGTAATTTAAAACTATGCATAGTTAATCAAGTATTTAAGAACTATGAAGAAAAAAAGGCGTTCCTTGTTTGGAGCAGCCGTACTAGGGTGAAGTCAAGGATCATCTAGACTTCGGAGCCGACGGAGCAACTGGATCCTTGGAGCCAGTGACCGAGCTATATAAAAGCTTCCCAGCCCACCCAACAATTAGTTAACTAGTGAATAACAATGCGTTTAGTGCAGTTCAGTGATTTTGTGTAGATCACTGCATTGCCGTATTCTTGAGAATATCAATGCAGTACCGTGTTTTGTGAGATTCAGTGATTCGCGTGATAATAAGTTATTGTACCGTGCAATGAGAAGTGAAGTTACCAGTTCATATTGTGATTAGTAGTGAAGAATAATTAACCTAGTGCGAAGAAGTGTGTAGTGCATCGTCAAATAAATTGTGAAGTGATGAAAACACTAAAGTTTGTGTGTTTAATTTTGCTATCCAAATGAACCCTAATAAACATAACAACATTTATATTTGACTAATGTTGCATTAATCGTAAAACCATGTAGGCGGCTTCTAGCATTGTACCAACCCCTACAACGAATGTTCCAGACTCAATGGCTTGACGGTATGTATAAGCCAGTGCATCATACCTTTCTAGGTATCTAGTTTTCAAATGTTGTATCATAGTAAAGGTGTAGATTTTATTCAAGTTAAAAATTAAATAAAAATGCTTTAATTAAAATACTTGGTGTTTAGATTACTGCAATCCAAATCTAAAGCCCACGCCTTCCAGTTGCAACAATTGTGTCCTTTCAGAAGCTACTATTTTCATATTAATGTACCCTACGATATGCATAACATGATTGATTTCTTTAAAAAAGTTTTACTATTCCACCTTCTTCCCGTCTACCCAATCCCCATTCCTTTTTTCCACGGACTTGGAAAACATTTGCTTTCACAATCCTCATTTAGATCTTTTGAGTTTTTTTTTTTTTTTTTAACCCAAATTATTCTTGTGATTCAAAGACAAATTCATATTTTCATTCTCTCCAATTGGTTATATTCCCTTTCTTAGAAAGTCCAACTTTCTCACCCGTAAAGCAGCACGCTCCAATCCCAAAGCTTAGCAAAACTTTGTTTTTGGTATCCTTGTTTAATGCTTATTACTTAAAATACTCATATTGCTTTGGAAGGTTTGTTTAACAAATAATATTCATCTATGACCTTTTAATGTTATAGATGCTTACTAACCCGAATGAGACTACATAGATTGAATTATTCGTCTATATATATATATATATATATATATATATATATATATATATATATATATATATATATATAGTCTGTCAAAATTAAAAACAACAGAAATGAATATCTATATATTCGAATGTGACTAAAGTATTTTAAGATAGCTAAAAATTTTGAAATGACATTTATTTAAGATTTTACAAAAATATGTAGTAGCTTATTAACCACCGGTAAAAAAATTTAATAAATACTAAAAAATAAACATATTATTTGGGAAATATTGTTAATTAAACTACTCGCACATTCAGCCACGAGAATGCCTCCACACGAGGTAACTCTATTAGTTATTGAACATGATCATAAAAGAAGTCAGAAACTGGAACCTTTTACATTGAGCTCGAGAATCAGAAACCTATCTGTATAAACGTGCAACTGGAAATGCAGAGTTGTGTCCTGCTGAGTAGGCCTGGCTGTATCTCTGCTAGTCGCCAGTAGTGGCCCGTAGCCCTACCATCTATTATACAGCAGGTGTAGGTGTACTTTGATAAATAATACGAAATTCACTTATTCCATTTAGATGTCTTTCATGTTCAGTATCAAAAGTACTATTAAGGAGTGGCCATCGAGCCATAGGAGTACTAGACGGGAGGAAGTAGTTCTTGCTAGACTGTGGATCGGTCACACATACCTGACACATGGGCAATTAATGAGGACAGATAACCCTTTATTCAACAAGCACATAACGATAAAACACATACTGACAGACTGCATCCAACGAAAAAACCTTCACATACCCCACGATATGACAGAACTATTAACTGACAGCAGCCAATATATTCCACAAATACTAACATATCTAAAACATATAATCATTTACAAATACATGTAGTATACAATAGAATAGGTCTAGAGCATACTTAAAAATATTTAAAAGGGATAACATTTATTATATTCATTTAGACAAAGCACGAATATAAGAAACACTCAGATATTTAAGGAATATTTTCCATAATATATATATATATATATATATATATATATATATATATATATATACAGTACAACCAAGGGGCGTGTGTGAAGGAATAAATATATTATTCTAACTACCCCTTAAACATAGAGAGATTTTGCCAATTACCATCGATGTTGGGCACAGACCAATTAAAAAAAAAGTTCTAAATATGTATATAGTTATACACGCAAGATTTTCATGTAAATCTAAAGATCAAGCCTGCAGTCGGACCAGAGAAAGTGAAGGGAAGAAATCGAAAGTTATAAGTACCTCAGTTACTACGAGAACTACTATCGTTGCTATCAAAATTTGGCACAAATCCATTCTTCATGCAAATTTTCTGTAGATGTTATTCTAAACATGCCTTCTATATGGTTTAAACGAGATATTTGCAGTATTTAGGTTTCAGTCTTTAATAAACCCCCACTTCTAATCATGTTATATTCAAAATAGGCTGGCATACCTGACTCGAGGCTTCTTTATCAAATGAGATTTCATTAGGTCACTTACAATGTGATAAACACGCAAATATGTTTGATGTGAGGCGTCATCAATAAAGATTATATTTTCTACAAAGCTCAATATTTTGGGCATTAGCAAAAGCATTAAAATGGTCTTATAAAACTTTTTTTCTCTAATAGGTACTAAGAATTTCGTATTTTTTTTGTATTTCAGCCTTCTCTAAATCCCCTCCACCCAAGAGTACATTGCTCAAAAAGTAAGGAAGACACCAACACAGTACAACAGTCATAAATATTAAATTTCAATATTTTAGGTCTAGCCGTTTCTGAGTTGTGAGAAAAAGGCACAAACTTATCAACATGGGTTCTGAAGAGGTCAAAATGCACAGTTTCATTGCAATCTGCAAATCGTAAATTTTGCGAGTGTGATACTTCCTTCACTTGCAACAAGGAAGTTAAAACACAGAAGAAACTAATGATCTATTATTACCTTTTTTTTAGTGACAACCGAAGAAAATGTATAACTAACTTTTTAAAATTGTTTTTTTTTGGTAATCCATAAATAATGAGTTGTTTTTTTTTGAAGTGTGTATTATTAAATATTAGTTAAACTCATACTCTTTCTTATTATTTAAATGGGGGAGCCGGGTTAAATATTCGATTAATCATTTTTGTTTATAGCATATTTCTATACAGAGGAACGCCCAGTTCAGCAAAACCCGTTTATTTCACCCTACGGAAAAGCACTGATATACACACCAGTCGTTCATTTCCTTGAAGCCAATACTTTCTGACACGATTCTACTAGTTTAACTCTGAAATCCCTTACTCCTCGTCTTATTTCGCCTATTAAAGGGACCGACTCCTTACTTATTTCTAATGGTTAAATACCGAAATTTGTAACAATAAAATAAAAATTGCATACCCTCATCCATATATTCACTAGTTGAGTTTCAAAACGAATTGAATGTCAAACAATGATTCATCAAGAGTTTCAAACTACATGTAAAAGTAAATTTAATGGTCCATTAATGCTTAAAATTATTAAAACTCTATGAAATTTGGAAGTCAATTGTAGGAATTTAGTTTGTTTTTATTTAGGTTGTTACCTTTAGTACTACGTTTTTTACTTTTAAATAGTGTTTTTCATTGAATTATCTAAACATACTTTGCTTAAGTACCTATGAGTATTTAGAGATGTATAGACAAAAAACTTTTAGCAAATTTTTCTCGCTAATTTTATCTGAACACTGTAAACTATCAAATTACTATGGATGCTAAAATGCATCCCCATTAACAGAGACCTACAAGAATTCATTGATTGTTATGTGAACTCCAGTGGAACTTTGCTGCATTTTTATTTATATTAAATCTATTGCATATATGCGTTTTATGGAGAGAATCGACGCCAATTATTCAGTGTTCTTTGTTTTTATTTTCACTTCATTACCAATAAATAATTCCAGAACAACAATAAATGTAATACAATAAAGAACCATACTGATGACCTTGTAAGACTCCTTGCAAGACCCGATGATCCATATGATAAAGATAAATCGGTACTTACGATAATCATGTCTGGCTCGCGAGTGGAACTAGCCGGGTTCGTGCGGCTACCTTTTGGTTTTATACCCGCAGCCGCTTTGTCTTGGCGGGCCCTTTGTCTCGCCTCATATTGGCGCTGGTTTTGACAATGGCTTGTTGACTCTACCTGATTGCTCCGGCTCCAAGTTCGGCGACCTTGGCTCTTTGTCAGCAGCGATCCGCTCCCACGATAGATTGCCTCCCGATGGACTGGCTCATTAAATAATCGCTCGTCTCTTAATTACCGCGCTACTCCTTTTGGGATGTAGCTGGACCGATGGTCAGCTGTCCCTTGTTAATTGGAACAGCTGAAAGGTGATTTCATGCCTATAGGCCCGATAGACACGGATATGATCCACGGGTGGTAGAAAAGGAAGATAACGCCAACAAGCTAAGGCGCTCAAATGAGAAAAAATGGAGGACATAGGAATGCACGAGGTACCTATGTCGCGATAATACAGCTTATACGGAAGTGCCACATAAAAAGGCGAGTCAAGGACATAAGGATGTACCAGGCAAAATAACTCTCAACCCACAAATATCGGCCATCTGGAATAATCAGATAAAATGAACCAACCCACAATGAGACATATAAAAATACGAGATAAGTCGAGCTATTACTGTGTATAAGAAATGTTGAGTTAACCCACGAATATCGGGCACCTGGAAGTATTAGATAACACGAGCTAACCCTCAAAGAGACATAGGAAAACACGATATATGTGGATATAAGTCGAGTTATCTCATCATACAGGGATTACCACATAAGTCGAGTTAACCCTCAAATAAAAAGCATGGGCAAGTTCAAGATAAGTCAAGTTTTTCGTCTAATTAAGGGGGACATCAGATGACTTGAGCTAACCCTCAAAGAGGCATGGAGAAGTTCCAATTGAACTCGCCACTCTAGGTTTACCAAGTGGGATTAAGGCCAGTGATTTAACTCACATGGGCCCATCTGAAAATGGGGGGATGTACAAGATAAGTTGGGTTTTCTCTCAAATAAGGAGGACATAGGGGTTATACGGAGGTACAAGTATGTTCAGGTAAACCTTTGATATAGGGTATAGAGAAGTACCTGATAAGTGGAAATAATCCAATAACTGGGAGAGTATGGAATATCAGATAACTGATAAGAACAATCAAATAGAGGAAGAAGAGAAGTAAAAGATTCCCATAGGGATGTGTAATGAGTTGAGTTTCCCTTTAAATTTCGAGTGGGAATTTGGGAAACAAGAACTAAGACACGTAGTTGTTCCGTAAACCAAGGAAATTCCCCTCGTGCTGAACGACACTTTGGTGGTCTATACTGACAATATATTATCTATTTCTAAATAAAAATCCGATCAGCTGAAGTGGAGTTTACTGGAGGCTAAAAACAAGAATTTACGAATGACTCGACTACTTGAGTTACGAGAAAATGTATAAAACAGCATTTTTAGAGCGTCAACAGTTGAAAAAGATTAATGTTCTATAGCATTTTGAGTTGGTATTCTGGCAAGTGGAAGTGACTTATAATGTATGTAGGATGAATGAATGGCTACGCTTCCACTGTAACAATGTATTAAAACGACAGAGCGACGATGCCGTGTAACTGTGTGCCATAGGTGATGCCAGGTGGAGCTAGCCGAGCTTCCAAGTTCTGAGTTCGTCCACAAAAAATGTATACAGTGGAAACGTAGCCATTTCTTTCATCTACCTACATTAGAAGTCGCTTCCACCTGTCAGAATACCAACTTAAGTGGAATATGGAAGCTCGGCTAGCTCAACCTGGCATCACGTATTGGAACACAGTTACACGACACTGATGATGATGCACTTCATCGAAAGCGCTCTGCCGTTTTAATAAATTGTTACAGTAACAATTTTCGATTCGACTGAAAATCATGGAGATATTTTAAATTTCCGAAGTCCCCGTTCCAGGTCAGATTTCAGCCATTAACAAATCTTATCTTTACAATATGAAAAGTCTAAATATTCAAGTGAATATTGAGCTTTTCAAAAATGTAATCTTACTTGATGCTCTCATCACATAACGCACTTCCATTTATCTCGCATAATGAAGTTCCGTTAATAGTAATAATTGGTATTTTAACTTGGAATAATACGCTCCCAGATACATTTGCTTATTGGTAAATTGCGGTAACTAAAAGTGGGGGTTTACTAAATGCTGAAATAAAAAAAGTACAAATATGTAAGATCTTGCTCGAGATAGAGAAAATGTGTATAAAATAATGTTTACATTAAATTAAATATGGAGTAAAATTTCTTATAAACAAATTTTCGGTCTGACTCATAAAGACGGAAATATTTTAAATTTTCGATTCCCCTCTCTTTGAGCCCTTCCAGGGAAATCTGCTAATCAGAAAAGTTGCCCTTCAAAACGAAAGCCCACGAGTGAACCTGATAAATCATTCCAAACTTCTCAAACTCTCCATTGACAAGATTCTCATTGATGTTGTGTCAGTCAGACAATATTGAATGTACAATGAAGTTGTTGTTTGCATACAACACTAATGGTTAGTCTTGTATTATTAGCAAGTTGATCAATTACTCAAAGGATGGAACTTTAATTGGTTTTAATGATTTCCATAAAGATTAAATCAATTAATTAGAGTTTATGATCTCATAATGACTTAATTATATAGAGTTTACTATCTCATAAAGACTAAATACTTTATGGTTTAGAACTTCATAAAGTCCAAATACTTAAACAGTATTATCTTAATCTGTTGTAATCGAAATCTAATATGGACTTAATACTTTAACTGAATTCAAGAATTATCTTAAGATTTTCATAGAGACTAAATCAATTGTAATTAATTTTAATGAGTTTAGAATCACATAATGACTAAATACTTTATGGTTTAGAACTTCATAAAGTCCAAATACTTAAAACAGTATTATCTTAATCTGTTGTAATCGAAATCTAATATGGACTTAAAACTTTAACTGAATTCAACAATTATCTTAAGATTTTCATAGAGACATAATTAATTATAATGAGTTTAGAATCACATAATGACTGAATACTTTATGGTTTAGAACTTCATAAAGTCCAAATACTTAAAACAGTATTATCTTAATCTGTTGTAATCGAAATCTAATATGGACTTAAAACTTTAACTGAATTCAACAATTATCTTAAGATTTTCATAGGGACTAAATCAATTATAATTAATTCTAATGAGTTTAGAATCACATAATGACTGAATACTTTATGGTTTAGAACTTCATAAAGTCCAAATACTTAAAACAGTATTATCTTAATCTGTTGTAATCGAAATCTAATAAGGACTTAATACTTTAACTGAATTCAACAATTATCTTAAGATTTTCATAGGGACTAAATCAATTATAATAAATTCTAATGAGTTTAGAATCACATAATGACTGAATACTTTATGGTTTAGAACTTCATAAAGTCCAAATACTTAAAACAGTATTATCTTAATCTGTTGTAATCGAAATCTAATATGGACTTAAAACTTTAACTGAATTCAACAATTATCTTAAGATTTTCATAGGGACTAAATCAATTATAATTAATTCTAATGAGTTTAGAATCACATAATGACTGAATACTTTATGGTTTAGAACTTCATAAAGTCCAAATACTTAAAACAGTATTATCTTAATCTGTTGTAATCGAAATCTAATATGGACTTAATACTTTAACTGAATTCAACGATTCAGAAGATTTCTATAGAGACTAAATCAATTATAATTAATTATAATGAGTTTAGAATCACATAATGACTAAATACTTTAGGGTTGAGAATCAAAACGACTGAATAATTTAGACAGTATTTACTATTTTATATGGTCTCATTTCTTCAATTGATTTGAAAGATTTTCTTTATATTTCCATAAAAACTAAATCCTTTTTTTAGTGTATAGCATCAAATAATGACTTAATACTTCAGGGTTTAGAATCTGATAAAGACCGAATACTTTAGACAGTATTTTCTATTGTATATGGGCTCATTACTTTAATTGATATTAGAGATTTTATTAAGGTTTCCAAAGGACTAAGTCATTTAAGAATCCATAATGCCTATACTTTATGGTTTACACTGTAATAAAGACTAAATACTTTACTGTTTAGAATATTACACAGACTGAATACCTTAGTAGGTATTACGATTTACATAGACAGAAGGTACATTAATGTTTATTTTAAATTAAATAAAACTAAATACTTCTAATAGGATTTAGAGTTCAAGAAAATTAAAAACATTAATAGGCATTCAGAAACTTATTATTATTCATAGTTCAATAAAGACTAAATGTTCTAAATTGGCAATTCAATGGATTAGGAGTTCATAAATAGATAATGTCTGAATATAACACAGGCCAACAAAACAATATTTTCCAAAACGTTTTTTACTTTAGTATCTGACCCATACAGATTTTTTTGTGCTGTGTTCAAATCTGGCTTAGGTTTTTTTTTTTGTATCACCCAAAGTTTTTGACCTATCTGCTACTTATTATTTAGTATAAAACCAGTATTCAGTATGTGGGAAAATTAATGAAATAATGTTTTATATCATAAGCATGGCATGTATTTACAGTAGGCTACTTACAACAAGAATATAATGTGCTAATGGTTTCACTTGTCAGCTGGAATTGGTTTATTCTTTCTTTCTCGTTTTTCGTCGAAGCTTCTTCCGTAGCTTTTCGGTGATGAATTGCTTGCTGAACTTCTCGGTGAAGTGAGAAACAGTAATCCACCATCATGTTCGTGTGCCAGCTGCGATGCTAGCGTTTTTCCATTACTTAATGCCCTAGTGTAAATACTCATCTCTTCACTAACATCTCCCATATTCTCCGGGTAGTAATCTAGGTGGCTGTGGAAATTTGAACTTTCAGGCCATGATACATCCTACATTTCTACAACTTTTTTAACTTATTGGTTGCAATAGATACTTATTCTGATTTATTTTTTTTCATTTCCCAAGAACTCTTTAACGACTTGCACGAATGATACCCATACTTCTTTCTCATTTATGGTCATTGTGGATCCAAACTAAAATACGCCTTCATTTATTTTAGCTTCTGATAGGTGTGGTCACTATTGACAGAGATTCTTGAAACGTGGTCCATCTTTAAGAAAAGCCTTTGAGAACTGTTTCAATAGGCCTTACCTTATGTCTAGAGATGGTAGGAGTACATTTTTTTGGATCTACAAGGTTTTTTTTTGCAGAATTTTCTTCTCGCCAGGTATTAAAGACTCTCACACAGGCCAATTCAGTCTGCACCCTAGCTCAACTGTCTTTACGCAAGAAACTAGGCAATTAGGGAAAAACACCCCTGTTGGTCTAGAAGCGTATAAGTTACGTTTAAATCGCCACATATCTTCCAACCAATAGCAGAATAGCGTACTTTATAACACCTTTTTCTACGTTGTAATAGCTTTCTTTCATATGAATAGAAAGGCCAACAGTTATAGAAGCGGACATATTTCCATTGTGCAATAAAACTGCTTTCAAGCTAGTTCTGGATTGAATAATTATTATATTTTTATTTAATTATTAACGTCCACTTTTTACAACCAAGGCTAATTGGGACGGGTTATCTGCAGGTTACCACCATTTTCTAGTCAGAGTGGGACTATGGATTTTATTTAATGAATTCCGTCACTAAATAAATTCCTTTGTCCAGGCGGGAATCGAGCTTGCCACTCTAGGTTTACCATGTGAGATTAAAGGCAACACTGTAACTCCCATTGCTAACCTGAGCTCCTATGGAATAATTAAAAATAGCTTCCATTTATTCTTTATGTATTCAATACCAAACTCGGTCATCAGACCTAGAATGTCTGAGCACTAGACTGAATCACCTACCTGCTCAAAATATTTGGAAAAATCTTTCTTCCTATATACATTAATGATGGTTCCAACCACAAACAAGGTCTTTTCTTTTAGTCCAGAGGCTAGCAATTCAGTTTTTTTCTATCGTTAAACCGAGATTACTAACCAAGTCGTTAAGCTCTGAGGTCTGACTAAGCAATTTAGGCCTTACATTCTCTGTTTTACAATAGAATTCTCAATCAACTGGCTCATCTAACTCAGGTTGTACATCAAACAAAACTTCCATTGGAATAGAATTGAAATCATATGGTTCAGGAACAGGGAAATCTACTCAGTGGCGAACTGGTAGGACAGCGGACGGAAGGTTAGGGTAACATATTACCTTCTTGTTTTAGCATTTTCCCCTAAGAGAAACCAGCTATTGAAAATGTCCATCGTTCCTAGCCAGAAGATGTCGAAATTGAGTTCCATTCAGAATTATCTCTCTCTCTCTCTCTCTCTCTCTCTCTATATATATATATATATATATATATATATATATATATATATATATATATATATATATATATATATATATATATAATTGTAACCTCTGTCTGTACATTGATTTTTTTTTCTCAAAATTTCACGATACTTTTTCATGTGAAACGAAATGATCTATGAAAATCATAGACACCATAACTGCATTTTGTTTCTTTCGTGTATGTTTGTTTGTATGTTACCTATTCACGCATAAACGGCTGAACCGAATTTTATGAACCTTGGTATGTATATTACTACTAACCCAACTTAGACTTTAAGCTATATTAATATCCTCTGAGACGAACAGGCGGGGGTTATAAGGGAGGCCTGAAATTAAAAATAGCCATATTTCGTTTCATATTCGTTTTTCTTCAAATATGCACATAACAGAAGTTGGTTATTTTATTATTTAGATTAACTTTTGTTATATACACTTTTGCCGTGTACGGAAGTATAAATGAGTTATACGCTAAAAACTATAACGGGAATCAACAATTTTATTTGGCACCAAAGACTCAACCGAAATGAATAAAAGTCCGTACGTAAATTAGCAGTAACTCCTCCATGATAATAAGCCATACCAACATTTCTAGGGACGGGCAGGAGTGGGGGTTGTAAGGGAGGCCTGAATTTAAAAATAGCGATATTTCGTTTCCTATGGGATTTTCGACAATTAAGCACATAACAAAAGCTGTTTATGTTGTTATTTAGAGTAACGTTTGTTATATTCACTTTTGTTTTATAACAAAGTAAAAACGAGGTATACATTAAAAAGCAAAGCGGGAGCCAACAGTTTTATTGGGCACTAACGGTTGAACCGAACTTAACAAAACTCGGTATGTCAATTAGCATTAATTCTTCCATGATTATAAGCTATATTTAAATTTTAAGGTTCGAAGGGGAGTGGGGGTTATAAAAAAGGCCTGAAATAAAAATTCTCAATATTTCGTTTCCTATTCGTTTTTCGGCGAATATGAACATAACAAAAGTTATTTATTTTATTATTTAGAGTAACTGTATTTATATATATTTTCGTCGTATACCGAAGTATAAATGAGTTGTACGCTAAAACTTATAGCGGGAGTCAACAATTTTATTTGGCACAAAAGACTCAACCGAACTAAATAAAACTCGCTATGTGAATTAGCAGTAACTCCTACATGATAATAAGCCATACCAACATTTCTAGGGGTTCAGGAGTGGGGGTTGTAAGAGAGTCCTAAAATTATTATGGCAATATTTCGTTTCCTATTGGTTTTTTGGGAGATACACTCATGACAACAGAAGCAACGACGGGTATAAACGCTAAAAACAGTCAAGATATTGTAGAAAGTAAAGCCTTGCCAAAAAAATACCACCTATATTCAGCCTAAAAAGAATTCCCTGGCGAAGCCGGGTACCTTAGCTAGTATATATATATATATGTGTATATATATATATATATATATATATATATATATATATATATAAAATACAGTTTTTAACTGACCTCATTTTCGTCATCTCCTAGGCAGGAGCGATGGATATTTGATGAAAAAGTTTGTAAATCGAGTCATGCGTACGACCTCAATAGCTGACTTGCCTTAAGGGAAATCTGCTAAAATATGGTAGATTGGTATTTTCAGAGTAAACGTTTTTTTACAGTTTGGTAGTGTAATAAGTCAAGTGCATTGGATAATGCTATAAGCCGGGATAAAGAAAGCCGTGTTGCACTGACTATATGACCTTTATCATCGGTAATTCGTGGTTTTGGTGCTTGCTAACTCCTTTTAGGATTACGGTGAGGATGCTAATTCAAGGACTGATGATTGGAAGAGGTTTCAGAGGTCTTTCCTAGACGATTGCATACATCTCAAATCTGTTGAAGAGAATAAACATTTTACACAGTGGCTTATTAGCAGATTTCCCTTCAGGGAAATCAGCTATTGAGGTTGTACTCATGACGCGATTTTCGAAATGTTTCTTCAAATGTCTATCGATCCTACCCACGAGATTACTAAAATGAGCTCACTTAAAATCTCTATA
Source organism: Riptortus pedestris (assembly GCA_019009955.1). Classification (NCBI taxonomy): domain Eukaryota; kingdom Metazoa; phylum Arthropoda; class Insecta; order Hemiptera; family Alydidae; genus Riptortus; species Riptortus pedestris. The sequence continues at coordinate 180,086,890 of CM032229.1, forward strand.
TATATATATATATATATATATATATATATATATATATATATATATATATATATATATATATATGTCTTTTACCACTCTAGCGGTCGCACTTATAATTTAATCGTCACAAATCTCGATATTTAGTCGTTTTATGTAAAAAGAAAGATCAAGTTCGTTATCGGCTGAAATCGGACAAGTAGGGGGGGGGGTTTAGAGATGAGGTTTTTTGAAAATTCGAAATATCTCCGTTGCCATAAGTCGGATCAAAACATTGTATAGAACTAATCTTATTGCAAATAAAATTTACTATAAATATTGTTGTATACATTTATTCTCTATCCTGAATATTAACCGAGATATTTGCATTTGTATTGTGTATGTGCTCGGCAGGAGTCGGCTATGTTCGGACATTCCGCAGAGAGCTAGGGCGGCCGTTTTCGTCACTAATCGTCCCTCGTGAATAGGTTTAAAGATTCATTACAACTACTGTTGTTATTAGGCAGATTTCTCTATTTTAAAACTTCACGAGGGAAATCTGCTTAGTTTACGCTGCCCCTGCGCGAAGGCCTTTTATTTTAGTAATGCTAATCGTCCGTCATGCAAGGGCTGCGTAAACTAAGCAGATTTCCCTCATGTTGGAATGGCACACTACAGATCTCAGCTCAGCATGTATTCTCTATTTCTAAAAAAAAGTTCGTCACGCAGGGGCTGCGTAAACTAAGCAGATTTCCCATGTGAAGTTTTACAATAGAGAAATCTGCATACTGGTAACACAATACCACCGTGATTAGATAATGAGAAATCTTTCAGTTAATTAAAATAAATTCCCAACGGAAACGGCTTCTGAAATGCAAGAATAATTTTTATTTTAATAACTCAAATTTTAGTAGTCCAAGAACTAAAGAAGGGGGGGGGCGGATGAACAGAACGTATTTGCATAAATCACACAAAATTAATGAAGGTAAGGTAAGGTTAGAAGAAGCTTCCACCAGACCCGATCAGTAACGGAAACGGCAGACCTAATCCGAACTATACAAAACCACAGACTTCATAAAAATGCAAATATCTCGGTTAATATTCAAGATAGAGAATAAATGTATTTACAATATTAGAGTAAATTTAATTTGCAATAAGATTGGTTTCATACAATTTTTCGATCTGATGCATAATAACGGAGATATTTTGAATTGCCGAAAATCCCCCCTCTAAACCCCCCCCTCCCTCTAGTCCGATTTCAGCCATTAACGAACTCGATCTGTCTTTTTACATAAAACGGTTAAATATCGAGTTTCGTAACGATGAAACAAAAATTGCGACCGCTAGAGCGTTAACTAACAAATATATATAATTTTGAATGGACCTCATTTTCGTCATTTCCTGGGTAGGATCGATGGACATTTGAGGAAATCTTTCGAAAATTGCGTCTCGCGTCATGAGTAAGACCTCAATAGCTGATTTCCTTGAGGGAAAATCTGCTAAAATCCGATTATGATTATATAAACAGCTAATTTGTTATTCTCATAATTTTCTCCATTTTTATAAATTGTTGTTGACTTTATTACAATTTTTAAAAGTTTATTAATTTTATCAATGAATATTTATGTGATGGTTATTTATGTTTAATGTTTATTTATTGTGTTTATTAATTGTTTTATTTTTTGTGATTATTTACTTCACAAACTCATATGAATTTTTTAAAGCCATTAACAGGTTCAATGAAGAGTAAACTATATTGCCCCCCCCCTCTCCCAAATATTAATTAATCAGAAATGCCAGTTTTCATTTAAATGTATTAATTAATTAATTTAATAAAAAAAAGAAAATTAATTGAACATGTTTTTGTAGATAATGTAATCCTCATTGTTAAATATTCTGTTACCACTCTAGCGGTCGCATTTATTATTTAATCGTTACCAAACTCGATATTTAGTCGTTTTATGTACTTACAAAGAAAGAACAAGTTCGTTAAGGGCTGAAAGCGTACCCGGGGGTGGGGGGGGGGGTTAGAGGGGGAGATTTTTGAAATTCGAAATATCTCCGTAAATGTCCTATAAATATTGTTATATACATTTATTCCCTATGTTGAATATTAACCGAGATATTTGCATTTTTCAGCATTCAGCAAACCCCCACTTCTACTCATGTTACATACAAAATACTATATTACATATGAAATTTGAGCAAACAGTTCTGCCAACTTCTTACCTGAAAGAAAAACAATTACTGTAATATATCTGAATATAACGATATATTACAGTAATTGTTTTAGCAGATTTCCCCTAAGGGAAATCAGCTATTGAGATTGTACTCATGACGGAATTTTCGAGATTTTTTTCAAATGTCCATCGATCCTACCTAGTAGATGACGAAAATAAGGTCCGTTCAAAACTGTGTATATATATATTTGTCTGTTTCCGCTCTAGCGGTCGAAATTTTTATTTGATCGTTACCAAACTCGATATTTAGTTGTTTTATGTAAAAAGAAAGATCAAGTTCGTTAACGGCTGAAATCGGACCAGTGTGAGGGTGGGGGTTTAGAGCGGGGATTTTCGAAAATTCGAATTATCTCTGTTACTATACGTCGGATCAAAAAATTTTATATTTATAACCAGTCTTATTGAAAATTAAATGTACTATAAATATTGCTATACATGTATTCTCTATCTTGAAAATTAACCGAGATATTTGAATTTTTCAGATTTCAGCATTCAGCAAACCCCCACTTCTACTCATGTAACATAAAAAATACTATATTACTGTAATATATCGTTATATTCAGATATATTACAGTAATTGTTTTTCTTTTCGGTAAGAAGTTGGCAGAACTGTTTGTTTACATTTCAGATGCTTACCGTCGGAAGGTGTATTATTACCGTTTGTATTTACTCACTTAATATTCATGGTGACGTTGTGTAAGCAGTATGTAGATTTACCTATAGTAAAACTTCACTCAGGAAATCTGCTTAGTTTACGCAGCCCCTGCGTGACCGAATTCTTTCGTCTTCTCTATGCTAATCTTAAACTACAGTGAGGTTTTTAAGCTAATAGCTTTTCCTGGTGATTAAGTTTGCTTTAGTATTCTGAGCATATATATAAAACTCTGGGATTTTGATACTGGATTTGAAATTAGGAAAAATTATTTTAGAGTAACAGGAGAAATTAAATAACTAGACATATTAAGGCGGGAATGCAGAAATAATCACTTCTGCCCCACCCTTCCCGACCTCACTTATTACATGAGATTTGATGCTAATACTTTTAGTTATGATGTGTTGCTCTTATAAATGTGAATTTATTTAAGTCCCATAAAAATATAACTTAAAGGGATGAACGCTGGAGAGGTGCATCCAATTATTTCTGGAATTTATTAACTCTGCTCCCTTAATATAAGTTATACTTTACAGAAATGCTATTTGGCATTATGAATATACAGTTTACTTTCCATACATAGAGAAGATTACATTTTATAGTGGCTTTTTCGTAAATATCTGCCATCAGTGAGCTTTGGACCGCTTTTGGGGAAAGAAACTATTGTTCATTCATGGTTTAGAATAAAAAGTACTTTCTATGAGAAATAGAAGGTTCATTATGTTATAAAAAAGAATCTTCATGCACAGGAGACAGATAATATAAAAATATTGTCGATAGTGAAGCTTTACATACCAAATATTGTTATTATTAAAATATCCACAGTGTCCTAAGCATTGGAACAGAGAAATTTTAAGATATTGTGCATATATATATATATATAAGTTTTGAACGAACCTCATTTTCGTCATCCACTGGATCGATGGACATTTTACGTAATATTTTTAAAATTCGCAACATGAGTACAAGCTCAATTGCTGATTTCCCTTAATGCATAAATTGCAAAAGTGTAATACAAAGGTTACTGTAGGACGTATAACATATTTTTTTTATTCAAATATAACATATCATTAGGGAGTAAGATAAATATATGTAAATATGCCGGAAAGTATCCTCCTTAAATTATGTGTTGAGGAAGCGAAGTGGGTGTATTCCTACAAAATGACCTTCTGCCGACCCTGTCAGATTTGAATGAGAAAGAATAAAGGCCTTAATAATATTTCTATTTAGGATTTTATCAGATTAACATTAAGGTAAACAGCCAGTGAGGATGTGCTCATGACGCAATTATCGAAAAACGTCCACAAATGTCCACCGATACTGCTAAGGAGATGAAGAAAATTAGGGTATATATATATATATATATATATATATATATATATATATATATATATATGGTGTTCTTATTCGTTGGAGTTTTGGTCAATGTTGGTAAAAAAATCTTTTTATGCCGATATTTCGAAAACCTTTATTTTATCTTCTTCTGGGCAAGGGCAAGGGGTTACTATACCCATATAGGGTTACTAAAACCCTAGTCCTAAGTACAATAGTCATGTGTAATTGTTTTTAGGTATATTTAGTCTTCCCATGCACTGGCAAGACACACTTGTAATCTCATCTCACGGCCTATATGACGGAAAACAAGAACGTACTAATTACTCGCATAGTATTTGAGTTATGAAAAAAAGTCCGTTACGCACGGGCTGCGTAAACTAAACAGATTTCCCACGCGAAGCTATACAATATAGAAATCTCTATTCGAGCGAAATCGCGTCATGAGTACGACCTCAAGGGAAATCTGCTAACAAAAATTGCCACTGCTAAATCCTTAACAGACAAATATACATTGTATTCAACGGACATCATTTTCGTTGTCTCTTGAGTAGGATCTATCGACATTTGGAGAAATATTTCGTAAATCGCCCATTAGCTGATTTTCCTTAAGAGAAATCTCTTAAACATGGACTTAAGTAGGATGCAGAGGGTACGAAATCGTCCTTAGCACAACGCAATCACACAAGGAAGATGGCAAAGGTGATTCTAGTGACCTCTCCAGGAGTATGACGTCGACGGCTATATAAGTCTCTGGTTCCGTCATTTTTCCAGTCAATCTCTTATTACAGCTAACCTCAGCAACATGATATTGGTATGTTAGCACTTTGTTTTCTCTTACAGTTACAAAAAAATATTATAGAACCAATATTATTCCAAATTTAATTTCCTATAAATGTTGTTATATAAATTTTTTGTCTATCTTGAATAATAACAGGGATATTTGCATTTTATTAGTTTTTACACCACTAAATCCTCACTCTATCTGATGTCATATTAACAATAAGCTGTTGTATCATGATCAACATTATTCTAAGCTTAAATACCAAATATTATTTTCAAATATTTTCTGTAAGACGTCACCACATTTTAGATTTTACTTTCGTAACTATATGACTTTTATTCTATGAACGCCACAATGAAATCGGCTTTCAGGGAGGGGAGGATAATGTGAAAACATGGTGTAACCAATATTGTTGAAATTACTTTATTATTTCTTATTACTTAACACTTTTTGCTACTGTAGCTAATTGGGACGGGTTATCTGCGGGTTACCACCCTTTTCTATCCAAGGTGGGACTAAGGATTGTATTTAATGAGTTCATCACTAAATAAATTAATATTGCCTAGGAGGAATAACGCTAGTTTTATGCATGTTTTAACCTTTAATACCCCCCCCCCTTCTAACTCTATTTTTTTTTTCACTGTAAGTACATCAGTCACTTAACATCTACAGTCTAACTTACATTTTAGAAAAGATCATACCCGGATATGGAAAGTCCGTTAAAACTATATATATATATATATATATATATATATATATATATTAGCTCAGATACCCGGCTTCGCCCGGGAATTGATTTGAGGCTGAATGATGATGGTATTTTTTTGGCAAGACTTTACTTTGCACAGTATTTTGACATTTACCCGTCCCAGTGTTTAGGGCTAATACCCGTCGTTGGCATTTGTTAATAATAAAATTAATTTTTTATGTAAGTCTTCACTCTCCTCCAAATTGTCATATTTCATATTTTCTTATATTGTCATATTTCCCGTCTCCTGTGCATTATGCATAGATTTCAGTTATTAAGGACAAAATATTAACATAGATTTGAATTAATTTTTCCAGGTGAGGTTCCTCATAGTTCAAATTGGAATGAATTGTTGAGCATATGAATATTTCTACGCAAATTACTTGCTCCACACATTGTTCCTGGAGAAATATATAAAACAAAAGTTAATCTAAATAACAAAGTAAACAACTTTTGTTATTTGCATGTTGGTCGAAAAACAAATAGACAATGAAATATTGCGAATTTTTATTTCAGGCCTACCTTATAACCCCCATTCCAGTTCTAACCTAAAAATTTTAATATAGCTTATAATCATGGAAGAATTAATGCTAATTGACATACCGAGTTTTTAAGTTCGGTTTGTATCTTATACATCACTTACTCTTCATTAACATACGCACAAAACATCATACAGCACACTTTAAATGAACTTCAAAAATGGTGTTCTGTAACTGGGTTTAAGTTATCAATCGAAAAAACAAAGTATACCATTTTCACCCGAAAAAGAAGTTACGAATGCCCACAATTAACACTCCACAACACTTTTATAAATAAGACAGACGAACTTACATTTCTTGGACTTACATTTGACAGAAAACTCACATGGGTTCCCCATTTAAAGGGCCTCATTAGTAAATGCAAGAAAAGCTTGGATTTATTAAGGGTACTTAGTAATTCTGCATGGGGAGCTGACAGATGTTCTATGCTATCTTTTTATCGTGCTTATACCAGGTCATTGCTGGATTATGGCTGTATAGCATATTCATCAGCCAGTCCAAATACACTTAAAATGTTAGACACAATACACAACACAGGACTGAGGATAGCAACTGGAGCCTTCAGATCTAGCCCTGTTGATAGTTTATGTGTTGAAGCGGGAGAACCTCCATTGGAATACAGGAGACGTATCATCTGCTTAAAATTTATTTTAAAATGGAAAGCATTAGATGCTCCATGCGTCAATGTATTCTTAAATAACACACTTTACAACAAATACATAGAAAAACACACTAAACATAAACCTCTAGTCGTACGCACTTCAGAAAACACTATTGATTCGAACATATTACAAACTCAAATACACCATAACAGAAACATAACACTCCCTCCGTGGAGAATAAATAACTTAACTATTAATTTAACTTTAACAAAATTTAACAAAAGAAATCCTTTATCTGCCAAATTTTACAGAATAGCTTTTAACTCAATTGTAGCAAATAACCCAAACTCACTTCACACTTTTACTGACGGATCCAAGACTGACTTTGGAACAGCAGCTGCAGCAATTATTAATACTGACATTTACACTACAAAACTCAACAATAATACAAGTATTTACACAGCTGAGTTACAAGCCATAAATATTGCCCTTTCAAAATTTCACAATGTTCAAAATTCCCAAATTTACTTATTCACAGATTCCTTAAGTTCTTTATTCTCCTTAAAGAATATTTACAGTACTCATCCCATCATAACCCAAATTTTAGAAAACATTATACATCTTCAAAACAACATTACACTAGTATGGCTACCAGGACACCAAAATATTGGACAAAGTACTGAAGTCGATGAACATGCAAAATTAGCTACCCAAAAACTTGACGTAGACACAAATGAACTAACGGTAGACGATTTAATACACTCTGCAATAACTAACGTACTACATGATTGGGAACACAAATGGCTACAAACAGACAATAAACTAAGACAAATTAAATCAACAGTATTCATACGGACTAACAAAATTGCAACATATTCGCGGAGAGAGGAAGTGATTTTAACAAGGCTCCGCATAGGTCACTCCTTTATTACTCATAACTATTTAATGGAAAAAAGGGAGCAGCCCAAATGCAATGTATGCAATTTGACTCTTACAATAAAACACATACTGACAGACTGCAAGAGACGAGATCATTTACAGATACCCCACGACCTACATGACTTACTCACTGAAGGTAGCCCATACATACCCACTTTACTACAATATTTAAAAGACATTAACATATACACAAAAATTTAACTAATATAATCCATTTAAAATTAATGTTTGCATTTTAAAATAAATGTTATAATTTCCAATACATGTGCGCGTGCCAGTTGTGTCTGTGTATGTATGTATGTGTGTGTGTGTGCGTGTGTGTGTGTGCGTGTGTGTGTGTGTTGTGTGGGTGTATGAGTTTTCACTCACCCCAGTGTGTTTTAGGGAGTACAGAGTTTTATGTAAATAGTCACAAGTAAAAACTTATGTTTTATGTAAACCTTAATCATTTTAAATTTCTTTTATTCATTTTATACACCAATTTTATTTTAATTATTGATTTATTTAATTAATATTTAAATATTTTATTAATGATTTCTTTATTGTCCAATATCAATAGTTTTGATTTGCAGTTTTCACCTAGCTTTGAATTTTGTCTTTATTTGTTCTCTTGCTCATTTATTTTTTATCTTTGCTGTGTTCAATATTTGTTTTTTGATTCCCATTCATGCTTTTTGAGTTCCATTTTGTTTTTGAGTTCCATTTACATTTTGAGTTCTAGTTCCGTTTTTGTGTTTCATTCAGTTTTAGTGTTTAATTTCGCCTTTTGTGTTCTATTTTTTTTTATTCCAGTTCTGTTTTGAGTTGCGTTCCTATTTCTTTCCCATTTCTGTTTTGATATCATCTCTGTTTTTTGTGTTTTCTCTCTGTGTTTTGATCCTTTTATGTTTTGTAAATCCTTTGTTTGTTTTGTGTTCCTTTTGTGTTTTGTGTTCCTTTTATGTTCTGTGTTCCTTTTGCGTTTTGTGTTCCTTATCTGTTTTGTTTTCCTTTTGTGCTTTGTGTTCCATTTCTGTTTTGTTTAATTTTGTTAATTTTTTTTGTTTGTATTGTTTTTGTTGTTGTTTTTTTTTAAAGTTACAAATCCTTTAGTTTAGAGCAACATCGCCGAAGCTGCGAAGCTCCAATAAATAAATAAATAAATATTAGGTTAGAGAATAATAATACACTGGTATTTAGATATTTCAAAAATATGCAGCCCAACTGTTTTGTTCCAGATTAAAAAAAAATAGTTAGCGCCCAATGAAATAGTTGACTCCCGCTTTAGTTTATAGTGTATATCTCGTTTATAATTCGGTATAAGAAAAAAGTGTATATAACAAAAGTTACTCTAAATAACAAAATAAACAACTTTTGTCATGTTCATTTTCCGAAAAACGAATAGATAACGAAATACCGCTATTTTTAAATTCAGCCCTCCCTTACAGCCCCCACTCCTCCCCATCCCTAGAAATGTTGGTATGCCTTGTTATAATGAAAGCGTTAGTGCTAATACACACACCGAATTTTATTTATTTCGGTTTGGTCTTTTTTCCCAATAAAATTGTTAACTTCCGCTATAGGTTTTAGCGTATATCTCGTTTATAATTCGGTATAAGAAAAAAGTGTATATAACAAAAGTTACTCTAAATTACTAAATAAACAACTTTTGTTATTTTCATATTTGCCGAAAACCCAATATTAAACGAAATATCGCTATTTTTAATTTCTGGCTTCCCTCATAACCCCCACTCCTGCCCGTCCCTAGAAATGTTGGTATGGCTTGTTATAATGAAAGCGTTAGTCCTAATACAATTACCGAGTTTTATTTAACTCGGTTGGGTCTTTTGTACCAAATAAAATTGTTCAATTCCGCTATAGGTTTTAGCGTATATCTCATTTATAATTTAGTATACGAAAAAAGTGTATATAACAAAAGTTACTCTAAATAATAAAATAAACTACTTTTGTTAAGTTCATATCTGCCGAAAAACCAATAGGAAACGAAATATCGCTATTTTTAATTTCAGGCTTCCCTTATAATCCCCACTCATGTTCGTCTCAGACGATATTAATATAGCCTAAAGTCTACGTTGGGTTAGTAGTAATATACATACCAAGTTTCATAAAATTCGGTTCAGCCGTTTATGCGTGAAAAGGTAACAAACAAACAAACAAACAGACACCAAAGAAACAAAATGCAGTTATGGTGTCTATGACATGTGAAACGAAAAGTTATCGTGAAATTTCATGAAAAAATCAATGTACAGACACAGGTTACAATTTTATATAAATATATATATGTATATTTCTCAGTTAACCCTCTACAAGACACAATTTTTACTCATATTTGAATGTTTTATGTAAAATAAAGATCAAGCTCGTTAGTGGCTGAAATCGAACCGGCAGAAGGGGTGTTTAGTGAAGGGAATTCATAAAATTCCAAATCTCCTTTATTATAGATCAGATTTAAAAATTGTATAAAACCAATCTTATTGAAAATTTAATCATTTATAAATGATGTTATGTTTGTTATTTTCAATGTCTTAATTATTAACTGAAATAATCTATTTTTTTTTTTTTTAGTTTTCAGCATATTTTATATTAGCAATATGCTGATTGAATCTCTTTATTTAAACTTTGTCTTTTAATTTTGTGCAAAATATGTTTGAATATTTTCCTCTGTACCCTCCGTCGGGCGCAGCTAGCCTGAGAGGCCAGGAAAACATACTTTTTGATACCACGCCTCATTCTGTTTCCCCTGTGAGGGGCCATTCCCAGTAATTTCCTGATTTGTGTTCATGCTTAGAATCCCCTACTTTAGTCTATTGCCATCCTTCATCCAGACCGACTGGTCCCTAGGTGGCTTGTGAGGCCGACTGCGCCCAATTGCTCCTTAATTTCGAAGATGATTTTTTTTTCAAGATATATCTATTGCAATCGTCCCTTTTACTAAGATTAATGCTATTCTATATGGAAGTTTGTAGATATCTTGAGAAGTAAGTGCTAGTCTAACTCTGGCTTCTCACACCGAATGCACCTTATCAATTTTACTTGTTTTAGTTTAAGCTTCATTCTATTTTAATAAAGTTATTATTTTACGTACTAAATAGCATATTTGCTTTCCTTAGATCCTAGCAAATTCTGTCCTACCAGCGTTTTAAATTAAAATTAATTAGATGGGGAGTGGGGGGCTAAAATATGTGCGCCCGATTTTGTTTCGTCCAGAGGTGCGCCCGACGTAGGGTTAACTACATACCTTTTAGCAGATTTCCCTTAAGGGAAATCAGCTATTGAGGTCGTACTCATGACGCGAGTTTCGAAAAATTTCTTCAAATGTCCATCGATCCTACCCAGGAGATGACGAAAATGAGGTCCGTTCAAAATTTTATATATATATATATATATATATATATATATATATATATATATATATATATATATATATATATTTGTCTGTTAACGCTCTAGCGGTCGCAATTTTTGTTTGATCGTTACCAAACTCGGAATTTAATCGTTTTATGTAAAAAGAAAGATCAAGTTCGTTAATGGCTGAAATCGGTCCAGTGGGAGGGGGGGTTTAGAGGGGGGATTTTCGGAAAATTCGAAATATCTCCGTTATTATGCGTCGGATCGAAAAATTGTATAGAATCAATCTTATTGCAAATTACATTTACTATAAATATTGTTCTATACATTTATTCCCTATCTTGAATATTAACCGAGATATTTGCATTTTTATTAAATTTGGGCCGATACCGGATTTTTGAATTTCCCGCCAAAACCTAGTTCGGCCCTTTGCCGTAACTGTTGGGCTCTTGTATGGAGATTTCTCTATTGTATTACTTCACTGGGAAATCTGCTTAGTTTACGCAGCCCCTGCGTGACGGACTTTTATTCGATCAGCACAACCACGAAGTCGGCTTTCAGGGTGGTGGATGGAGTTAATGTGGGGAAATATTTGAAATTTCCAAATACGTCCGGTACTGTAAGTCGGATATAAAAATTTTATATAACCAATGTCTAAAACTACAATTTTATGCATGTCTGCAGTCTTTTTAAAATCTCCACTTCTCCCCCAATTTTCCCTTTAAGTACATAAGTCACGAAAAACCTCCAGGCTAGTAACTAGCATTTTAATTCCTCTTTACATCGCCTTCATCTGCGGGAGAAATAGAAACTGGATGGTCATCATTACTGTTCATCTTACTTAACCCTCCCAGTACCATGGGGTCCTCCGAGGACCCCAGCTCTCGGAATTTTTACGAAAACTTTATGAAAAACTTGACCAATCGAATTGTTACTTTGTGACTTTTCCTTTGAAACGGTATTGTATCAGATCGTATTAACAGTTTTTATAGATTCTACTAGATAAACCATTAATAATTTATTTATATCTAAAAAAACTTGGTTTGGGGTCCTTGCGAGACCCCATGGTACTACACGTATAACTTTTTTAACCCTCCCAATACCACGGGTCCGGACAATCACAGACTACCACGGGGGTCAATTTCTTCTTCATCTTTTTCTTCTATAATATTTTCATCAACTATAATTTCTTCATCTTCTTCACTCTCGATTTCAACAACATCATCAACTTTGGAGCACTCTTCACTTTTTTCCAAATTATCAAGCTGTTCGTCACAATAATTCACTAATTCTAGGATTCGTTTTGTTCTTGAGGAAACAATCCGGTCCATTTTCGACGGAGGTTTCTAGTGAACTGAAAAATTTGCACAACGGAAAAACAAACGACTTATTTATGTTGTTCTTATTAAAAGTTTTAAGTCACCAAACTCCAGCAAAGAGAATAAAAAACAAGGTATTCCTTCCTATTTTTATTCTCTTTTCTCGTATTTTGATGCAAAACGGGAAGTATAAATGCGTTAGACGCTAAAAATTATAGCGGAAGTGAACAATTTTATTTGGGACAAAAGACCCAACCGAAATAAATAAAACTCGGTATATGTATTAGCACTAACGCTTTCATTATATCAAGCCATACCAACATTTCTAGGGACGGGCAGGAGTGGGGGTTATAAGAGAAACCAGAAATTAAAAATAGGTATATTTCGTTTCCTATTGGGTTTCCGGCAAGTATGAACATAACAAAAGTTGTTTATTTTGTTATTTAGAGTAACATTTATTATATACACTTTTTTCGTATACTGAATTATAAACGAGATATACGCTAAAACCTATAGAGGAAGTGAACAATTTTATTTGGGACAAAAGACCCAACCGAACTAAATAAAACTCGGTACGTGTATTAGGACTAACGCCTTCATTACAACAAGCCACCATCATTTCTAGGGACGGGCAGGAGTGGGGGTTGTAAGGAATGCCTGAATTTAAAAATAGCGGTATTTCGTTTCCTATTCGTTTTTTGGTAAATATGAATATAACAAAAGTTGTTTATTTTGTTAATTAGAGTAACTTTTGTAATATTCATTTTTGTCTTTTAACAAAGTATAAACGAGATATACACAATAAACTAAAGCGGGAGTCAACTATTTCATTGGGCGCTAACGATTAAACCGAACTTAAAAAATCTCGGTATTTCAATTAGCATTAATTCTTCCATGGTTATAAGCTATATTGAAATGTTTAGGTTAGAACGGGAGTGGGGGTTATACGAGAGGCCTGAAATAAAAATTCGCGATATTTCATTGTCTATTTGTTTTTGACAAACATGCACATAACAAAAGTTGTTTACTTTGTTATTTAGATTAAATTTTGTTTTATACATTTCTCCAGGAACAATGTGTGGAGTAAGTAGTTTTCGTAGAAATATTGATATGCTCAACAATTCAATCCAATTTGAACTATCAGGTACCTCACCTGGAAAAATTAATTCAAATCTATGTTAATATTTATTTATTATCCTTAATAACTGGAATCTATGCATAATGCACAGGAGACGGGAAATATGAAAATTTGGAGGACAGTAAAGACTTTCATAAAAAATTAATTTTATTATTAACAAATGCCAACAACGGGTATTAACCCTGAACACTGGGACGGGTAAATGTCAAAATATTGTGCAAAGTAAAGCCTTGCCAAAAAAATACCATCACCATTCATCCTCAAATGAATTCCCGGGCGAAGCCGGGTATCTGAGCTAGTATATATATATATATATATATATATATATATATATATATATATATATATATATATATACGCTCTAATGGCCACCATTTTTGTTTAATCGTTACCAACCTCGATATTTAATCGTTTTATGTAAAAAGAAAGATGAAGTTCGTTAATGGCTGAAATCGGACCATGGGGAGGAGGGGGTTAGAGAGGAGGATTTATGTAAATTCGAAATATGTCCGTTATTATACGTCGTATCGAAATATCAAATGGAACCAATCTTATTGCAATTAAAATGTACAATTAATATTGTTATATACATTTATGCTCTACCTTGAACATTAACCAAGATATTTGCATTTTTCAGTTTTGAGCCTTCAGTAAACCCCCACTTCTGGGGGTGTCTTATTAAAAATAAGTTGTTATATCATGAATCACTTCATTACAAGGTTAAATACCTATTATAGTTTTTATTGATATTTTACTTTGTGATATATAAGCCCCCTCCATCTTTCGTTCTTGGATTACTTGAATTTGACTTATCGAGATAAAACTGATCCATTACAAAATTACAGCACTATCTTTATTAAATTGTTTTCAATAACAATTGGTGAGTTATATTCAGATATATTTCATTAATGGTTTGTCTTTCCTGTTTACTTATCTACCTATTCAGCGCTACGAGGATAGCTGGCCTGTTTGTTTACAATTCAGCCGCTTTCCGTTGTAGAGATTATTAACTCGCATTGTAAATTGACTAAAAGATTACCGTTTCTATTTATTCACTTAAAATTCACGTTAGTGTTACCTGTATGTATATTTATCCTTCGTATGGGAAATCTTCTTAGTTTACGCAGCCCCTCCGTGACGGGATCTTATAATTCCCATTTTCCCTACAATATACCATAAAATTCTCATGGTTTACACACCATACATTGTTAATTCAAGGTATAGGTTCATGTTAATATAGTGTTTTTGTAGATTGTTCATCAGAAAAAAAGTATGAAACTAATTTATTCCTAATTAAGAAAAATCCAAGTGGTTGTAAAAAATATACTAATGGCAAAAGAAAAATTTTGATTTTTTTTTAAGCCCCTCTTCTATCTTTATAACAATTTCTGTGGTTCGTCAAAAGTCATTGGTTGGTGGCCAGGTTTTCAAAAAATGCAACTGCTTAAAAAATGTTCAAATAAGAAATGTTTGTGCAAGTTAGCTAATATGAAGGGCAATAATTGCTCTATATAATTTATAATATTTGAATTATTCAAAGTGCCAAAATTCTGTCCCATGCTATAACAAATAATAATAAAACTTATTCTAAAGTTTTCATTTCAAATAACCTTTATTCCAACTTTTACCAGCAGACGCTGGGAAATGTAAGGATTTACCAAAATCTATTGGTAAAAGTCCGAAAAACGCGGATTGAGATAATTCTTGCTTTTACCGAGCCCCTTGGGAAATCCTAAGATTTACTGGCGAAAGTCCGATTTGAAAGATAAAATCGGACATTTACCAACGCTTCTGGTAAATCTTGGGATTTACCACACCTCAGGGTTTTACAGTAACATATATATAACAAAACATCCAGACCTCTTATTTTTAAAAAAGTGATATAATTGTTTTATTATATATTTTTGTTTTTTTGTATACCATATGTGCTTACTATACATTAATTTAATATACTCAGTAAATTAAGACATTCAAGTTTAACGTACATGTGATATACAAATTTTTGGTTCACGTAGAAAATAAATTCCCTTAGCACACGCATAATGTGTAAGGAAAACAATATATATATATATATATATATATATATATATATATATATATATATATATATATATCCCTTTACTACGTATTTCATGATGTTTTTCGTTTCAGCTTCTTCTTGTCTTTCTGGTGGATTATTGCAGCGGACAGACGGGACCAAGTAACCAGCCCATCAAGATAACTTCATATTCTGACTACAGAGATCCTGATGGCCGTTACTATTTCAGGTAAATTTTTGGTCCTGATTACTGCAAAAAATGTAAGTTGAAAGAATTATATAATTTAATAACAACAGTAGAATTATTTCCCGCATTAAGGGCAGATTATCGGTGGGGAAAGACGAAAGAGATATGGGCCAAGTATATATTAGGATATCCACAGATGGTTAATGAAATCCACTAGCATATGTGGCCTATGAATGAGATATGTGATCTAAGGAAAGATAATAAGGTTCCCGGTAAGGATATTGTTCATGAATAGCATATGCGGTCTATGGATGCGAGTGGTAAAATGGAAAGGGTATCCATGATTAGGACAGAAGATCTGGGAAGATGATATGGAAACCATGGATACGATCAGGGAACCACGTATGGAATATAATAATCAACGATAGGAGAGTGACTCCAGAATAGGTGAGGGGCTTCGATGACTGGATAGAGGGGCTCCATGATAGGTGAAGGACTCCAAGGACAGTGTTGGGGATCCCGGATATGTGATGGGTTTCAGGATTGTTGAGCGGCTTTGATGGCATAATTGGTGGTCCAGGATATGTGAGGTGCTTAGATGACAGGATAGAGGGGCTCTGTGATAGGTGAAGGACTCCAAGGACAGTGTTGGGGATCCAGGATATGCGATGGGCTTCAGGATTGTTGAGCGGCTTTGATGACAGAATTGGTGGTCCAGGATAGGTGAGGTGCTTTGATGACAGGATAGAGGGGCTCTATGATAGGTGAAGGACTCCAAGGACAGTGTTGGGGATCCAGGATATGCGATGGGCTTCAGGATTGTTGAGCGGCTTTGATGACAGAATTGGTGGTCCAGGATAGGTGAGGTGCTTTGATGACTGGATAGAGGGGCTCCATGATAGGTGAAGGACTCCAAGGACAGTGTTGGGGATCCAGGATATGTGATGGGTTTCAGGATTGTTGAGCGGCTTTGATGACAGAATTGGTGGTCCAGGATAGGTGAGGTGCTTTGATGACAGGATAGAGGGGCTCTATGATAGGTGAAGGACTCCAAGGACAGTGTTGGGGACCCAGGATATGAACTTCCAGAAAACCATTCTCAAATCGAATTCAAATAGGTATCTCAGCAAATATTCTTGATGGAGTATATATTCATCGAGTGTATTTTTGAACAGACCTCATTTCTCCTCGGTGCCATCACCTCCCTTCTGGTTAGGATTGGTGGACATTTGAGGAAATGTTTCGAAAATCGCGTCATGAGTACGACCTCAATAGCTGGTTTCCCTTGAGGGACTACTACCAGTAATAGTTGGAGGGCACGAAAAGATTAATTAAATACCTCAATAAATACAGTGAAATGTCAATGAGTACTTATAACTAACAGGTTAGTTATACCCGAGCATTTTTAAAATAGTTTTTAAAATTGTTTCGCTTTAAGGCACAGCGTGATATAGGCTATTATGTATCCTTCTGGCTTCGATCACAAACTGAATGAGTAAAAAAATCAAAAGTTAATACTTTTTATTAATACTTTAATACTTGAAATAGGCTATGAAGTACACTGGTACGAAACAACATTAAATATATTAAACTGGGTATATACACATATATTTTCAGTATTCTCCTATGTTATAATTTTTAGAATATGTGTTTATGTTTTAAGTAGTGAAATCCTAGGTCTATGTACTGGCTACAGTCATGAAAATTTCTATCAAAGTGTATGGTAGGTCAATGTGTGTACTTAAATAGCAGTCAGTAAGTATATGTTTCTTAGTAAGTCTACAGTTACTGTGTTGCCAGTAGGGTTCGTCTTCTCCAGTAAGTGTGAGTCAATCGTGAATGGCCAATTCATAACCTCGTTAAGACTTCTTCTTCTCATTTAAATGGCCTTTTTGAGGAAGGCCATTCACAAAGATTATGTTGAAGATGGTGCCATCGCATCTATAGCACAATGCCAGCTATACTCGAACATCAGCCAGTGACGACGGTCTCCGCCGACAGGTATGACAACAGTATGTTCTCCAAGTTTATTGTTACCAGTGGAAAATCAATATTTCTGCCATGAATTGTGATTCATGTTTTTCTTGGGTTTGAATATCTTGGGGTGTAATAAGTTCTTTATTGGGTATCTGAGTTCGTTACTTGTGAGCTTTATTTAATGTCCAGGTAACCAGTACATAATTATTCTTTTGTTTAATGTCTGGATTTTGTGTAATATGTACGAGATGAGTGGATGTGAACTATATATGTTTTCAATGAATGTAACGAGCTAAGAGAGCCAGTGCAAATTATGATGACTTTGTCTGTAGTTTCAGCTATGTTGTCTATCGCAAGTTTCTGGGCTTCAAGCTCAGCTGTATACGGGGTGTGGCTATTAAATAACGAGACTGACGCAGCTACAGAAGAAGTGCGCATGCGTCAAACGCCAGCAACTAACAGCTGTTAACGTGAAGCTTCCTCTTTCGAATATAGTGCCTCTCGCTTCTGTAAACAAATCAGTACAGCCGTAGCCTTCGTTCGCATTAGAGTTGTTTTTTTGTATCTCCGGAAAAATGTTAAGTGTAACAGTAGAGCAACGAATTGTTGTGAAATTTCATGTGAAACTTGGAAAAACCGCTACTGAAACTTATAATTTATTGAAAGAAGTGTATGGAAATGAATGTTTATCGCGTGCACGTGTTTTTGAGTGGTTTAAGCGTTTTCAAGATGGGCCGTATATGCCAGTTTCATCTGGCAGCTTTATTTGAAAATTATCTGAGCAGCTGCCCCTACTCTTCTTGATCCGTCCTTGTAAATAAATAAGTCTTGTTTTTTGTCTGTTAGTAGAGAAGCAAAATGTTTTTGATAATGATGTTCAGAAGTCTGGTGAATTTTTCTAAGTATATAAGTGGAAACAATGCCTGCTATGTAAGAATGTATAATTAATACATAGGTATAAGTTAGCACAAGAAGTGGGTATTTTTATGGTGTTGATATGTGTTTATGTCTTTTGATGTGGTTAGTATGTTTCCGAATATACCAGTAGATTTAGCTACTGTAGGTATGTTTGGGAAAAAATAAAAGGTAATACCAGAATAAATAATAAACATATCTTTATAGATAAAGCTAATGAATGAATGGTAACTATTTTCGTGTTAATGATAGAAATTTAAAACAAAATTGTGACCTGAAAATGAAAAAGTCCGTCACGCAGGGGCTGCGTAAACTAAGCAGATTTCCCTCGTGAAGTTTAGTAATAGATAAGTATATATACTGCTAACACAACACGCCGGAAATAAATAAAACTGAAATAAGAAATGTTTCATCCAATTTCAATAACCTGCCGACATGAAGCGTTGGATTCGAAATGTAAACAAACGGGTCTGCCCGCCTCATACAGGAAAGAAAAAACAATTACTGAAATATATCAGAATATAACATATTAATTTTATTGAACTATTTACTATATCTAGTAGTGTAATTAATAACAAATCAGGATAATTGCTATCTCAATCAATCAAATTTTAGTAGTCCAAAACCTTAAGACGGGGGGGGGGGCTCACCAGAACATATTTGCATGTATATCGTATAATAAAGGTCTCTTCAATATAAAGTTTGGTATTTTAACTTCGAATTATTATGTAACAAAGTATTGTTTATGTAAAATGAGTAGAAGTGGCGGTTTGCTGATCGCTGACCACTGAAAAATGCAAATATCTTGGTTAATATTCAAGATATTAAATTAATGTATATAACAATATTTATAGTGAATTTAATTTTCAATAAGATTGGTTCTATACAATTTTTCGATCCGACCTATGGTAACGGAGATATTTGGAATTTTCGAAAAACCTCCCCTTTAACCCCCCCCCCCTCACCCTGACCCGATTTCAGCCGATAACGAACATGATCTTTCTTTTTACATAAAACGACTAAATATCGAGTTTAGTAACGATTAAACAATAATTACGACCGCTAGAGCGGTAACAGACATATATAAATATATATATATATATATATATATATATATATATATATATATATATATAAATATATATATATATATATATATATATACAGTTTTGAACGGACCCCATTTTCGTCATCTCCTGGGTAGGATCGATGGACATTTGAAGAAAAATTTCGAAAATCGCGTCATGAGTACAACCTCAATAGCTGATTTCCCTTAAGGGAAATCTGCTAAAAAGGGAACATCTCTCTCGATCTGAAGATTAGTCATGAATCATTAAATAGAAAAAAAATCACAAGAGTTTGTAGAACTCATATACAGTTTTTATTAAGTACGTTGATGATTTACTTATTTGAGCCAAGCAACATTATTATTATTGATTAACGTCCTCTACTGCTACTAAGGCTAATTGGGACGGGCTATCAACAGGTTACCAACCTTTTCCGGTCAGGGTAGAACTAACGATTTAATTTAATAAGTTAGTCACTCCCTTTTAATGAGTTTATCACTAATTCCTATCCACAAATTCCTATTCCCAGTCAAGAACTACAACCCCAGGATACCATGTGAGATTAATGCCAGAGCTTTAACTAACATGGCTAAGCAAACAATATTATCATGATCTAAAGGCCCTCGCTTTATAGTTGTATCCACTGTGTTATTTTGGTAGCTAACTATTTATATAACTATAGCAACTGAAATCCATAAGATGTACGATGTCATCGGAAACCGATTTTCCATGCCTCCCTCTTCCCCTACATTAATGAACATACCTTCAAATCAATAATTGATGAAGTCATTACGCATTCATTGATATGTCCAAGACGTTTCACGGCTTCTTTCCATGGTCTTGATAAGACTTATTTATTTACCTCGTTTAGAACTTCCACGTTGAATTTCTTATTGAGAAGAAATATCTCTGGTGATTCAGCCCCAAGTACACATGTCCAATCTATTATGTTTTGTTTTGAGAGTAATTCAACTTTTACAAAGCAACACGAGATACTTAGGAAACTTTTTTAGGTATCCACGTTATATGAATATTATTTAAAATACTCCTTTCAATTTGGAAATATGGTCAATCGAGTGTTATTCTTCTATCGACTTCTGCCCTACAATCATTGTCTTCAGCGATGATGTTTCCAATTAATCAAAACTCCTTCACTTTTTCAAGTATAATGTTTCAAATTGCAATATTTATTTTTCTATGGCGTCGTTCCTTCTCAGTTGCCAAAGCTATGATTTTCTGTGTTGGACTCTTGCGTTTAAACTGACCTTGGGCGTCCTTTAGAAATAGCAAAATTCTATTCACCTCTACTTCGGATTTTGCTACAACTGGTATCTGCAAATCTGATGTATCAAACGGATTTCACGTTAATCCATATCCATTCGGATTATTCTTTCATTTTCATTATTGCCTCTTTAATAAACATATTGAATATATAAGGTGACAGAGTCCACCCTTGGTTTACACCTTCCTTAACTCCTTAACTTGCACTGATAACCCTCCCTTGCACACAGACTTTAGCACATCAGTCTAAGAAAAGGTGAAAGAGACCGCTCCATGTTTTGAACCACTATTCACTTAACATGTGATGGATGCGATATTAAATCAAATGTTAGTTATTTAACCTAAGAGTTTTGCACGTGGTATTAAGCCACATATGGTTTTTTATATGTTTTTTTTTTTTTTTTTCAGTCAGAATAAATCTAGCTATTGTACTGTAAACATTGTGATTCTCAATATCTTACAGTGGCGCTGAGAATGTACATTGACGGAATCTAAACACTGGAAGGGTAAATTCATAGACGGAGCACAAAATCAGGGAATATCCCATTTCTGAATTGATGTTTTCGGTTCGGAACTGTGAAATGCGATTATAACTTAGAAAGATTTAAGTTAGAACTTAGGGTAAATTCCATCTTGTCAGGTTCGGCGGCTGCTCGGGATCTGTTTTTGTCGAGGATATGAGCGACATCATTCAAGGTAATATCTGATCATTACCAGTTCAGCAACAGATGAGAAGTTCAGCAATCAAGAACACTCTGATATATACGCGGTCCAGTACTCTCGTACTTTTTGACCCTGAGTTACCAAAGATTTTGTTGACAGGGGGGTGGGGTTAGGAGTGGTATTATCTCACAGATTCCCCATGGCTCGGACAGACTAATTGCGTACGCCTCTCGTAAACTCAAACAAAGGGAACAAAAGTATTCTATTATAGACTAAAAGGGAATTGGAGTTCTCAATGGAGTGACGACATATTATCATTATCTGTTTGGTCATAAGTTTATTCTTCGAATTCACCATAAACCACTAGTAAAGATTTTTGGTGAAGACTGTAAACTTCCGAAAGTAACCGGCAATCTTCTAACAAGATGGGTGATAATACTAAGAAATTATCAATTATTTAATTGAATATGTGAAAGGACGAGTAAATGTACCTGCTTATCACGATCTCCTTTGGGTGAACCAGAGGATGATGGACAGTAGTATGTGAAACGCATTGCATACATGAAATTGAACTAATTATCAGGTTCATCAGAAACACTTTTTTGTGGCTCCTCACAATTCATTTCTTAAAAACGCTTAGCGCTTTTGGGAATTAAATTCCCATCCTCAAAGCTACAAACAATAAAACGCCATAATTAAGGAGTCTAAAAGCTATTTTTTTTAAAATGTACATAATTGGTCATATAACAAACAGTCAATAGCAATATAAAATTTATAACAATAACACATATATTCAACAATATAATTATAATTAAAATATAATAATAAAATTAATAATACTAATTTAATTACTATTTAAGCATTAAAATTATATAAGCCAAATTACCGCCAGAGCGTAGGGCGTGCCTATAGAGTTGCTACTGGACTGAACCCAGCCAATGCTCTAAGGAACTTAGTAAAAGAAACCCCATTCATCTATCACATTGACAGTTTCCTATATATTCCAATGGACGAATAAAATTATCAGGAAGAATTAAGCTATATATACCACTTAGGAGTACGGAATGGCCACAGTCGGGAAGATATATGACAGGAGAGTTTGTAAAAAATCGCTGAGACTTTTAGGGGTGGTGGAGAAGAGGCTAAATCCTGGGGAATATTGCCATATTTAGGTCTGCTATCTGAAATCGAATTGTGATCCCTGAGAGTTTGCCAAAAGCGTGTCTACTTATGTTGCATGAAGAACACCCGGCGATTGCGTGGATGAGATCACTAACGAGATTTCAGATTTGGTGGCGAAAAGGTGACTGACACATAGAAAAGCTTCTAATGACTTGCAAATTGTCCCAGAAGGGAAGACCGCTAGATCCGGATCTACCACTCAATTCTTCCATCGGAACCTTGGTCAAGGCTGCATGTAAATTTTGCAGAACCTTTCGATGAGAAGTACTGGCTATTAGTGATTGAAGCGACAACTAAATGGCTTGAAATCGTACCACTTAACACTGTAACCATGGAAAAACCATTGAAGCATTAATGGGAATATTTGTCCCCCCCCCCCCCCACCCCGCCCCCCCCCCACCCCCCCCCCCCCCCACCCCCCCCCCCCCCCACCCCCCCCCCCCCCCACCCCCCCCCCCCCCCACCCCCCCCCCCCCCCACCCCCCCCCCCCCCCACCCCCCCCCCCCCCCACCCCCCCCCCCCCCCACCCCCCCCCCCCCCCACCCCCCCCCCCCCCCACCCCCCCCCCCCCCCACCCCCCCCCCCCCCCACCCCCCCCCCCCCCCACCCCCCCCCCCCCCCACCCCCCCCCCCCCCCACCCCCCCCCCCCCCCACCCCCCCCCCCCCCCACCCCCCCCCCCCCCCACCCCCCCCCCCCCCCACCCCCCCCCCCCCCCACCCCCCCCCCCCCCCACCCCCCCCCCCCCCCACCCCCCCCCCCCCCCACCCCCCCCCCCCCCCACCCCCCCCCCCCCCCACCCCCCCCCCCCCCCACCCCCCCCCCCCCCCACCCCCCCCCCCCCCCACCCCCCCCCCCCCCCACCCCAAAAAATGGGAGGAGTTGACAGAATGGGGCAAAACATAAATCTTTACAGAATTTCAATTAGAAATCGAAAATGGTATGGGCCGCTGTTTTCATGGATTCTCGATGCCAGCATCAGTAATGCCTGGCAAATTAAAAGGCAAAATGAAAATAACATAACCCAACTAGATTTCCAACGGGAGCTAGTTCAATTTTATCTTTACAAATATAGAAATGAACCAAAAACTCCAGGAAGACCATCAAACGGTTTACGAGCAGTACGATTAGATACAATCAATCATCTTATTCAAAGAATTCCTGACAAGAAAAAACGGAGATGTGTTGGAACATTATGCAAAGCTGAAAAAAAAAATCATCCGCTGTAACAACACAATGCGGCAAGTGCAACGTAGGCCTTTGTGTAAATTGCTTTGAGGACTACCACACAAAGTAGTGAAAAATTATTTTAAAATAATGTATAATTATATAATCTGCAATAATTTATAGTTATAATGGTGTGTTATTGAAGTTCAATTCTTTTTTTTTAATTCAAGATGTTTTAGTAGATTTCATTTTTTTTTTTGGACAATCCATGATTTATCGAATTCCAATTTTTTTTTTGTTTTAATATAAAATGTTATATATTATAACAAAATAATTTTTTAGATAAATAAACCGACAAAATGGTTAGATAAATAAACCGACAAAATGGACAATAATAAGTATAATAACAAAATAATTTGTTTGTTTTCACCCGTATCGTAACAAAACTTACTCCTTTCAGGTAAGAGCTTAGCGTGTCCTCATGGACATAGGACATACCAAGGTTCTTGAATGCAATACATTTTTTTTTAAATTTTTATAATAATCTTTGATATCAATTGATCTTAAAAGAGGCAAAACTTTCAAAATTTTGACCAAAAAAAAATCTGGGCACTACTGGGTTAATGTAAATTATATTGTGAAAATAATGTACTTTCTATTTTTGATCTTTAACAATGATGAAGTTATTGGTGAACTCCTTATAACTTTTTGAACTACCTAATCTCTCTAATTCGAAACCAATCTATTCCACATTTACCCCTTTGACATCAAAATAAAGTTGGATTGATGGAGTTTTATGTAAAAAGTCCCTCAAGTCTCACTTGATCTAACTAGTTCAGGACGGGCCCACGTCCACACATCTGTGGTCTATCCATAGTACGGCACGGGGTCAATTGACCCCCGTGGTTGCATCACTCATTCCCACAAGCGACGGCACGGGGTCAATCGACCCCCGCTTACTTATGTCCCCTTTTAATGCGCTACTACAACTCGAAAAATGAACTAATTAGCTATAACAAAAACATTATTTTACTCTTTGGACATCAAAAATATATTTGTAGTCGCCAGGCCGTGTTTTCATCGATTTTTTGTTTACGTGACTTAGAAATGAATATTTACACTTACATTCTTTCACCTTGTCGGGAACTTTACTCTTTTCTCCTTTGTGCTGATACATTTTGGTTTATCAACAAAGGATTTTTAATTTTTTTTTATACTTTTAAAAATGGCCCCGTGAATATGATCATTAAAACCCCATCTTTTAAATTACCGGACACATTACATACATCAAAATCATTATTAGGTTTATAAAGTCATAAAAAATTAACAAAACGCAGAAAAACAAATTAGGAAAAACTAGGAGTTTAGTTTTTTAAAACACAATAAATTGGCTAAAAATCCAAACCATAATAAAGAAAAATATGAATAAACAAATAATTAGTTTTGTAATTAACAAATTCTTAGCTATCACAATGGTTAGGGACATAGACTTTATGCGGGCAGTTTGTTGAGAAGCATTGTTAGACAAAGTGACTTCATGTTGCCACTCTTCACAATACGTTCTAACTTTTATGTCCTGCTTCTTTAGAGGACAATGTTTTTCTTAATTTTTCGAAACACCCGGAACACTTTTTTAATAAAGCTAAATCCACTAATTGTCGGCCACGTGATTTGCTCATTATACAGATTAATGTTTCGAAACGACAGCAAAAAGTAAGCTGAAAGGGGAGGGACGCGTTCTGTCATTTACATAAGCCTTTGTAAATAACAGAACAAGCGGTTCAGATGAAAAGCAAGGGAAATAACACGGGGCTATATGAGCCCGTGCCGGACTAGAGCCCAAATACCACTCTCCAGGCCGGTACGGGGTCATAAAGCCCCGTGCATTTTTTCAATGATACACGACGTATTTTTTGGATTTGAAATGCATAAACGTACTATTTTTAATTATATTTACTAGTACAAAGCAAAAACAGTCAAAGTATTTTTTGAACATTTATCTTCAAAACCGACCCGTCCTGGGAGACAGTTACGTACGGGGTCAATTGACCCCGTGCCGTCCTTAACGTGATAAGAAACACTAATGATCACCATCCAATTTCTATTTCTCCCGCAGTTGAAGGCGATGTAAACAGGAATTAAAATGTTAGTTACTAGCCTGGAGGTTTTTCGTGACTGATGTACTTAAAGAGTAAATCAATTGAGTATAAGTGGGGATGTACAAAAGACTGCAGTCATGCATAAAACTGTTCTAGACATTGGTTATATAACATTTTAGCAGATTCCCCTTAAGGGAAATCAGCTATTGAGGTCGTACTCATGACGCGAGTTTCGAAAAATTCGAAAAATTTCTTCAAATGTCCATCGATCCTACCCAGGAGATGACGAAAATGAGGTCCGGTCAAAATTTTATATATATATATATATATATATATATATTCAGCGCTACGAGGTAGGCTGGCCTGTGTGTTTACAATTCATCCGCTTTCCGTTGTAGAGATTATTAGCTTGTATTGTAAATTGACTGAAAGATTTCTCATTACCGTGGGAAATTTGCTTAGTTTACGCAGCCCCTGCGTGACGGACTTTTTATATCCAGCTTTTAGTAACGGATTCATTTGGAATTTTCAATTATTTCCCCACTTCAACCCCCCCCCCTGAAAACCGACTCCATGGTAGTGTTGATTGAAATAAAGTCATGTAGTTAAGAGGAAAATATTTGAACATATCTCGCACAATAAAAAAACAATATTAGGTACAAGTTTCGAATAAAGGGCTTCATGATATAGCATAACCTATTGTTAATATGACATCAGTTAGACTGAGGGTTTACTGAACTATGAAAGCTAGAAAACATAATTTTATCTTGCTTAATAATCAAGTTACTTAAAAAACATAGATAGCATAATTTATAAAACATTAAATTTTCAATAATGGTTTTATACAATTTTTCGATCTGTATATTCCCTTCAGTAAACCCCCTTCTACCGGTTCGATTTCAGCCACTAACCAGCTTGATCTTTATTTTAGGTAAAACCATCAAATATGAGTAAAAATTGCGACTTGTAGAGGGTTAACAGAGAAATATATATACTGTTATGAACGGACGTCTGATTTTCGTCATCATCTGGGCAGGACTGACGGACATTTTTTTTGTGGAAATGTTTCGAAAAGCGGGTCACGAGTACAACCTCAACAGTTGATTTTCCTTAATGGAAATCCGCTAAAATGTAACTTTAGACTATAGATGTCAAGTGACTTATGTACTTACAGTGAAAAGAAAAATAGAATGAGAAATAGTGGAGGTATATTAAAAGGTGAAACCTGCATAGAATTATAGTTATTGAAAATTTAGAAGTTTTTTCAGAAAAGTTGCCATCCTACTATTGTAAAAAAAATAGTAAATAAATAGACAAAAATAATTAAATAAAAAAAAATACAGTAAGTGTATGTATGAGTAAGGGTTTGAGTATGTGTGATAAAATGATTTAAATTAATTGAAAAAAAAAAAAACTGAAAAAAGTACATACAGTGTCAGTCATTTAATTGTAATATTAGCTAATTGTAATACCAGTAGAAAATAAGTACTTTTAAGAAAGAAAACTTAGATTTAGTTAATAAATAATTATATAAAAATTAGCAACTTAAATACCCTTAGGATATGGTAAGAGCAATATATACAATCTATTAGATGATATTATTTACAACATAAAGTATACAGACACTTGCAAACAGCATCATACTAATATAAAGGGCATAATAACCTAGCTGTTGATTGCCCAAACCACATTAATCCTAATTCTAATCCTATTATAGTATACTTGGAGCTGAACTCCACGCAATTTAAAAAACATGACACCTACATCATCACAGCCCAAACACACACTAATTTGTTCAGATTCACTAAGCTCATTATTAACCCTCCGAGTCATTTACATCACTCACCCAATAGCACTAACATAGCAGAAGAAATTCATAAACAACAAACACACCAATATACAATTACCCTATATTGGCTGCCAGGACACGAGGACCTTGGACTTAGTACGACAGCAGACTACCAGGCTAAACTAATTACTCAACAAACTCAATACACACAAACAAACTTATTATACGAAGACATAGTGAGACATATACGCCACCGAATCCTAAACAAATGGCAATCAGAACGAACGGAAGTAAAGAACCACCTCAGGAGTATCAAAAGTACTATTAAGGAGTGGCCATCGAGCCATAGGAGTACTAGACGGGAGGAAGTAGTTCTTGCCAGACTCAGGATCGGCCACACATACCTGACACATAGACACTTAATGACAAGGACTGATAACCCTATATGCAAATACTGTAAAACACCTTACGATAAAACACATACTGACTGCATCCAACGAGAAAACCTTCACATACCCCACGATATGACAGACCTATTAATTGACAGCCAATATATTCCACAAATACTAACATATCTAAAACACATCAACATTTACAAAAACATATAATACAAAATAGAATAAGTCGACAGCATGCCTAATAAGATTTAAAAGGGTTAGCTTTTATTATATTCCTTCGACAAAGCACGGATATGAGAAAGTATCAGATATTAAAGAAATAATTTCCATAATATAAAAGTACAAAAAAGAGGTAAGCACATGAAGGAGTAAATATATCATCCTAATAATGCAAATCACCATCGCTATGGGGTACAAAACTAAATAAAAAAAAAATAAAATAATATAAATGTACTAGTATATAGGAATAACATAATTTTTTTTATTAAAACCATTTTAAATTATTGTCTTTATTACTAGTCTAATGATTATTTATGTTTGTTTATGTAATGCTTATATATGTCTGTGTTATGGCTTATGTTTATTCATTATCTTTATTACTAGTATTTAAAGATTATTTGTTGTATTTAATTTTTATTTGTTGTTTCAGTTTTTGTTATTTTTCTATAATTTTGTTTTTATTTTACATTGTGAAACTTTGAGCCAAATCGCCAAGATGCGGGTGCTCCTGTATAAATAATTAAAAAAAAAGCAAATTTAAAATTCCACCTAAAGTTTTAGGTTAGAAATGTGAGTTAAAGCGTTGGCCTAATTCTCAGGTAGTAATCCTAGAGTGGTAACTTCGATTCCCTCCTGGGTAACAGGAATTTATTTAGTGATGAACTCATTAAATAAAATCCTTAATCCCAACTTGGATAGAAAAGGGTGGAAACCTGTAGACATCCCGTCCCAATTATCCATACTAGCAAAAAGTAGAAGTTAATAAGTAATAATAAAAAAATCCCTACAATATTTGTTACATAATATTTTCACATTAGCTTCTCCCCTCCCTCCCCTTCCTGAAAGCTGATTTCATGGTGGTGTTGATCGAAAAAGTCATATAGACACGAAAGTAAAATATAAAATAGTTACAGAAAATATTTAAAAATAATATTTGGTATTTAACCTTAGAATAATGTGGGTCATGATATAACAGCTTATTGTTAAAAAGGAATCAGATAGGGTGAGGATTTACTGAAGTGTAAAACCTAAAAAAATGCAAATATCTATGTTAATATTCAAGATAGACAAAAAATGTATATAACAACATTTATAGGAAATTAAATTTGGAATAAGATTGGTTCTATAATATTTTTTTGTAACTGTAAGAGAAAACAAAGTGCTAACATACCAATATCATGTTGCTCAGGTTAGCTGTAATAAGAGATTGACTGGAAAAATGACGGAACCATAGACTTATATAGCCGCCGAGGTCAGACTCCAGGAGAGGTCACTAGAATTACCTTTGCCATCTTCCTTGAGTGATTGCGTTGTGCTAAGGACGATTTCGTACCCACTGCATCCTACTTAAGTTCAATTTTAAGAGATTTCTCATAAGGAAAATCAGCTAAATCGCTATTTACGAAATATTTCTCCAAATGTCGATTGATCATATTCAAGAGATAACGAAAATGAGGTCCGTTCAAAACTATGTGTACTTATCAGTTAACGATTTAGCAGTGGCAATTTTTGTTAGCAGATTTCCCTTGAGGTCGTACTCATGACGCGATATTCGTCCATTGATCCTACCAAGGAGATGACGAAATTGAGGTCCACTCAAAATTATATATATATATATATATATATATATATATATATATATATATATATATCTGTTAACGCTCTAGCTGTCGCAATTTTTGTTTGATAGTTACCAAACTCGACATTTAGTCGTTTTATGTAAAAGAAAAGATCGTGTTCATTAACGGCTGAAATCTGACCAGAGGGAGGGGGGTTTAGAGAGGTTGGATTTTGAAAATTCGAAATATCTCCATTACTATAAGTCGGATTGAAAAAGTGTATAAGATAAATCTTATTGAAAATGAAATATACTATAAATATTGTTATATAAATTTATCCTCTATTTTGAATAATAACCGAGATATTTGCATTTTTCAGTTTCAGCCTTCAGTAAACCCTTCTTTTACTTGTTTTACATAAACAATACTCTGTTGTATAATAAACCACATTATTCGAAGCTTAAATACACATTATGGTTTTCCAGATACCTTTATTATACGAGATACATGCAAATATTTTCTTGTGACACCCCCCACCCGTCTTTAATTCTTGGACTAATAAAATTTGATTGATTGAGATAAAAATTATTCTGATTCATTATAAATTACAGTATAAGATATAATACATAGTTCTAAATAAAATTAATATTTTATATCCTGATATGTTTCAGTTATTGTTTTTCTTTCCGGTGAGCCGTTGGCAGACCTGTTTGTTTACATTTCGAACACTTCCCGTCTGGAGGTTTCTTATCATCATTTTTATTTATTCACTTGATATTGACTGTGCTACCATTATACATATACCATTATTTATCTATTGTTAAACTTTACGAGGGAAATCAACTGTTTAGTTTACGCAGCCCCTGCGTGACGGACTTTCTTTATTTTGAATTCTAATTGAGATATTTGGATTATATACTTTTCAGCGTTGAGTTAACTCCCATTCCTTCTCTTGTCATATTAACAGTAAGGTGCTATCTATATACTGAAAAACATTATTTGAAGGTAAAATATCATATATTGTTTTTATGGAACTTGAATAACATTCACGGACGTTGTGTTACGACATCATCAATAAAGATTTTTTGGTCCTGACTCGAAAATATTGTTTGTTTTTATACCAAACTCGATATATAACAGATTAGCTCAACACTTAAGGTCGTGTAAGGCAATGGCTGAAATTGGCATTAAGGGGGGGTGGCCTAGAGTGTAGAATAATTTAAAATTTCTAGGTTGTTTAAATTTAATTTCCAATAAGATTGATTCTATACAATTTTTTGATCCGACGCATAATAAGGAAGGTATTTCAAATTTCAAAAATCCCCCCTCTAAACCTCCCCTCCCACTCGTCTGATTTCAGCCATTAACTAAAACCTGATCTTTCTTTTTACATAAAACGATGAGGGTTGAACATATGGTTAGAACTGTGAAAGTAAAGTATTTTTTTTCTGAACACAAAAAACCAGATTAACGCCATCAGTAAGCTGATTTTCAGCGTGGAAAATGAAGGAAATGAAAAATCCTTCAGAAGCGAGTGAAGATAAAGTGAAAAACTGGAGTGACGTGAGTGATTTTAATCCACACGTTCCACTTTTTTTGGTTAAAACCCTAAAAAACTCTGGGAAATCATTTACAAATGTTAGCCCCTTTGAAATTTTTCGATGGGCTTCATCATTCTCAAAAGAAATAAAAATTTAAAAAATAGGAAAGGGAGAAAAACTTCTTTTTGAGTGCCCAAATGAGGCTGTCTCCAATACACGTCTACAACAAAAAAGATTTAAAAACGCCGATATATCCGTCACTCCACACAGAAGCATGAACAAAAGTAAAGGTGTATTCTATTGTCAAGAAATAAAAGACTTACATGACGAAGAGATTCTCCATGAATTTCAAGATCAACAAGTCGTTGAAATCAGAAGAATCGGAAAACCTGGCATATAAAACATATATAAATATATATATATATATATATGCATATATTGAAGCTGAAAAACAGCTATATGGTACAAATAAATTTCCAATAACTTAACAATTACCCTACCTCGGCTTTGTAATAGATGTTAGGGCAACGGGCCGGCCCACTGCTGGCGACTAGCAGAGAGACAGCCTGGCCACCTCAGCAAGACAGAACTGTGCATTTCCAAAATGCTCCTGGCACCTTTTCCTTTAATTTTCTGGACTTTCTACCCACGTAAAAAGACACGATTTTGTATATCCCTGACTGGTCGGGCAGCTTTACTGGGTCTTTTAATTAACTTAAAAGGATTTCAAATCATTTGCAATCGCCAAACCAACACCAATTTTCTGCACTTAAACATTCTTTGGATCTTTCAGAGACGAATCTCAGACAGGGTAATGAGCACCACCTTTCAACTTCAACCTCTGGTATTCCTAAACTGGTTTTAAGACTCGCTACCTTCTTTCTCTTGATCCTCTAAGTGTATGTTATACCCCTTAACCACAGCCATGTGGTGAATAAATTTGAATTCTGGCGAGAGTATTCTTCCTTAACCATTGGTACATAGAGCGTATGAGTGGCATAAGGCTAATGCTTGCTATAGTGGTGCTAAAGAGGTGTTAGGTATTGCTATATGGATTGCCGTAGGTTTCCGGAAAATCGAAAACCTCTGGTTATTGTCGTATCTCGATGTTGTCAAATCCAGATAATTACTTCTCGTGTCCTCTTCTGCTTCCAGCGTGAAAGAAGTAGCTCGATTATAGGTGTTAATATATTTTAATAACTCCTATATATTTTAATTATTGCTAGATATTCCCATGAGTAAATAGGAATACACTCGAGAAGTAAAATGTAGTAACCACGTGTCGATGTTTTGTTTGTTAGCACCTAATAATGGCCGGGTAGTGCCAAAAGGCCTTGTGCATTAAGAACATTGTGAAAAGACAGTTATTAAAACCTGTTTCTAAAATCTGCACTCCCACAACCAGCAACATACGAATTATTAAGGAAATCAGTTCAAAATTTTATATATATTGTAAGGCCGTGCGGATTTAAATTTACGCGGTAATAATAATAGAGCTATTTTGGCACCAAAATGTCGGGGCGGGAAGCTTTGTTAAAGGCAAGAATATTTATTATATGAAATATTTACTATTTTTATGGAAAGATGAGGGGAAATAACACAAGTCACTATTTAAGTTCTCCAAAGAATCAAGTATATTGAATTGATTAAGCAACATATAATACACTTTATAGATATAGAGGTTGAACAAGAAACAAAAGGAAACTTAACTTTATAAAATAATTTAGCGGCAAGCCAATAATATATATACAATAGAATGATCGATCGGTCCTATATTGTGTGAGTACTCATTTAATAATTTGCGTAGATAATGCTAGCATTATTAGAAGTAGGTACCTGCGGGAAACATATACTTTCCTTGAAGTGGAGTCTTCTTCCGTTGTTATTTTTTGTGTTCCCTATAAGATTCTGTCTTCTAGCTGGTTGCGGTGATCCGTATATGATGGTAGCTTTGCGGGAGATGAAAGACTTACTGTAACTCTGTAACGGGTAAATCCCAACTTAACTGTATCTTTGTAACTAGCCGATGCCTTCTTGAGCTGCAACGTAGTTTCCGCTGTAGGCCACAGCCTTGGTGATCTGCATGTGTGTGGCGGGTTTGTGAACTCAGCGAGCGCGGGAAATTCAAATTCAAATGACGACTGAACATCCCCCCGCCCATGGCGCGATGAGCGGCATTATTGAGTAGGAAGAGGACACAGCTTGACGAGAGGACGTTCCTTTGCAGGAAGAGCGTGGAGAAGGCGGTGAATTAGAAAATGTCCAGGCGTCAGCACATCCAAATCATGGAGGTCAGCAGAGAGGGGGCAGAGGGGCGACTATTGAGGATGGCCTCAATGCTGACCAGTAAGGAGGTAAACTTTTCAAGGGAGAGAACCTTGGCGGGAAACGTTGCGGGTGAACAGTTCTTTTTTAGAAGCTCCTCCTTTGAATATTTGGGTGCGGCGGAAGTGGCAGGTTCTAATTCCCAAAGCCGCTGTAGATCTTTATTCAGTTGCACATTTGAGACACCGGAGAACGTTTTCACAAAAGATTGTGAGGCAGCTTCGATGGATTCCTCAGGCGGTGAGTCAGGTATGCATTGTACTGCAAATTGAGCGGGCATGTCTTCTGAATTGTAAGGCGGATTTTTCCTTAGAGTATTACTCTCAGTGCGACGACGACGTCTATGCTTCTGGCGGATGGTCTTGCCCTTGTTATCCTGGACTTGTGGGGCCCAACTGATGCGGCGTGGATAAGATGGGAGACAATACTACCTCAGAAGACACCAACCCAAATTGGTCTTGAAAGCAAGAGGGCCACCTTTAGAGGGATGCATGATAGCGGGTTGAAGGATATGTGCCACTAAATCGACTCCAAACACCATGTCAATGGGAGCTGGGCGGTCAAACATTTGATCAGCAAAGGAGGGGCCATGCAGATATTTCCAGGGCCCAATGTCAAGCGGTTCAGCAGGCATAGCGGAGCAGATGGACTCAATAACGAAGAACTGTGCGGTGATCACTTTATCTGGCGACACTGGAAAGGGAACAGCAATGTAGCCGGGGCAGCTGACTCCCACAGGGTCACCCAATCCGTGAACATCCACTTGGGACGGAATGATGGCCGAGCCTAAGCAGGAAGCGGCACATTGAGTGATGACACTGACTTGGCTGCAGGAATCAACAAGGGGTCTAAACACATTTGCGGAGCGGGAAGAATCTTTGAGAGTGATCTGTGCTGTGGGAAGAATAGAAAGCGGGCAATGCTTCGATGAACCAGACAACGAGACAGAAGGAAGAGACCGGAGTATAACGGGCCTAGATATAGGCGGAAAACATTTCTCATTTGAAGCGGGAACACCTTGTAAGCGTTGATGAAGCTGAGAATCTTTTAGCGGTGCAGCCATATTAACTGGACAACTCAATAGCTGATTTCCCTTAAGTGTAATCTACTAATATCTCGTTTAGTGTGGGTTGGTTGGAAAAATGTTATAGAACCAGCCTTGTTAAAATACTGATGCCTCACAATTGTTGCTCAATACATTTATTTGGAACTCATATATTAAGAGAGGTATTAGTATTTTATTATTAAATTTTCCTGTAAGCCCTTAATTCTATTCATCGGATTATTACATAGAAATAGAAGATATATGGTGAAATGAGATTGGTGGTGGGCCATACCAGCACGTGCATGAGAAATCTGCTTATTTTTCGCAGCTCCTACTCAAGTTCAAAGTGTCTCACTTCATGCTACAAAAGTCTCATTTGTTCATTATCTTAGCGGATCCCAACAATCTTTACACCTAGGAATAACTCGTTTCATTGTTAACATAAAATGACTGAAAGTAAGAGTTTATTTAAGGCTGAAAGTTAAAAAAAGTCAGTCATGCAGGGGCTGCGTTAACTAAGCAGATTTCCCCCATGCGTTACGTATTTGCATTCTCAAAACGTAAATGTTCAATGAGAACAATATTTGGTATTAAGGCTTCAAATAAAGTGCTTCATAGCATAATAGCATATTGTTAATATGAGATGAGTAGGAGTGTGAGTTTACTGAATAATCAAAATAATGAAAAAATGTACATTACAACATTTATAGAACAGTACATTTGCAATAAGATTGGTTCTATATAGTGTTTTGATCCGACGTATAATAACAGAGATATTAAGAATTTTCGAAATTCTCCCCTCTATAGCCCCTCCCCTGGTCCCATTTCAGCCGTTAACGAAATTGATCTTTCTTTTTAAATAAAATGATATGTCATGTTTGGTAATGATAGGACAGACATTGCGACCTGCTAGAGCGATAACAGACAAATATATTGATAGATAGAAAAAATATATATATACAATTTTGAACATCATTTTCATCATCTGCTAGGTAGGATTGATGGACATTTGAAGAAAAATCGCGTCATGAGTAATACAAATAATGCAAAAAAATTAATAAAAAATGTATTTAATTATATAAAAATACAAAATATGTTTACAACTTATATATATTAATGTACATCCAAAAGCTATAAAAGTATTGAGTCCATTTAATGACTCTTAATCGTACTTAATAGCATCATGATTATATTTAATGGTATCTGTTAAAAATGGAATTTCCAGATTTCAATGTGTCTGTTGATAAATTTTATGAAGTGTTGACACTCTGTTTAGGAAGACTATGATAGTAGCTGTAAACTATGAATCCGCAGATAATTGTAACTCCTAAAATAGAAAAAAAAACATTATTAATATTTTTGTTAAAAACATTTATCAGTACAGGGTAAATTTAGCATTTAGAATAAACTAAAAATATAT
Organism: Riptortus pedestris; assembly: GCA_019009955.1. NCBI lineage: Eukaryota > Metazoa > Arthropoda > Insecta > Hemiptera > Alydidae > Riptortus > Riptortus pedestris. The sequence goes on from CM032229.1 coordinate 180,123,358, forward strand.
ATTTCTCCTACCAAATGGAATTATGTATGATAATAAATTGACACCACTGTTGATATCCAAAGAGCTAATTTGAACTAAATGAAACAAGACTATAAGATACGAGTTTAATTATAAAAGGTAAAGACCTAGAAAAGCTGAAATAGGATGGTTCCTCTTGCTATAAAATCATTATCTGATTGGTTAATGGCTAATAAACCAGCAATAACACGACAAGGCGAAAACAAAAATTCTAGATTTCATCAAACATTGCTCACATTCTTCTGGGCTGCTATCAATGAATAATCATAACATTTTATGAGTCCTCAAAATGAAGTTATTAAGAATGACTGTAGGTAAAAACATAGAATGGTATTGCCATACTGAAGAACTAATTAAGAAACAAAAATGGCTCTGTTTCTTATAACCTGTTACTATATAAAATAGATTCAGAGAATCTATCTTTCAAATTTCTATTTTCATCTTTCTTAAATCTTTCTCCCCTGTGTTGATTTCAATCAAGAGGAGAGGTGCAAAATTAGATGTTACAACTATCCTTAATATGAAATTTGAGCATTCATAGGATAGTTGTTTTTGAGTTTTGTTACATATGTATATTGCAAACAGTATTGATAGAGAATTGTAATTAATATAATCAATTTTCACAAATAAATATATATTAGCTTAGTCTCTGAAGGGAAATCGGTTCATCATGTCTTCTGTTCATTTTGAGGTGTCTTGTCCTGGAATTATTCTTATTAGGAAAAATCCCAAATAAATTTGTCAAAAAGAAAAATAATACATGTAATAACGTATACAAATAATAAAAAGAAAATGCTTTACTACGTAAAACACTTACCAAGAACAATCATTTCTTCAATCCAGAACGTAAATGATAGATGGGTTATTTGCAATACGACATTTAATATGTTAATAACAATTACCACCAATTGGTATATTAGCCAGGCAGATACAAAACAAGTCTTCATCGGATAATCCTAAAATTAGTTAAATTCTATTAATTAAACTCTTGTGGATTTTTAAGATAACCATAAATATGCAAATACTGCACAAATCTGTTATAAATAAACAAAAAAACTGTGCTTAATGATCATTATTTATTTGGTGAGCTCCGCAACTAGACAATGTCACTCAGTATCATTTATTTTCAATTCCTTAAATTAAAATGTTAAAATAAAGAAACAAAGAAACCTGTTTTCAAAATTATTAAAACATAGTATAAAATATAGCTATATATAAATTAAGGAATAAAATAAAACTAAGGAACCGTTAAAATAAAAACTATGCAAAACTAAAAATTTTGCGATAATTCCTGGATTGAGGAAGTCTAAGGCACAAGTTTAAAAATGTATTATACAGTCCTGTTCACAAAAACACAAATACGAATTAGTAACATAATTTGAGATAAAAACGTAGAGAGATGAGTGGAGCCAGTGTGGTTTAAAGTTCGTTGTAAATGCCAATTGCCTTCAAGTGATTTAAGAGTGTATTTATATGTGGGCTACCTTCTGTTAATAGTTCATTAAGGAAAATATTAATAGATCATTAAGGAAAATATTAAAAATACCTCTAAAATTGTTCTTTGGTTTTGAGAGATGTTATGTATATTTTTTTTATATTGCTTAGTTCTTAATTTTTCTTAGTAAGTTAACTAAACATTTTTGAACACTTTATCAACGCCTAAAATTAAGTAGAACTTTACTAAAGAAAATTTTCATAATAGGGAAAAAACACAAGGTAGATATCAAAAATGAATTATTTTTACTCAGATAATGATTTCCAAAATATGGTAGCTTCATTTGAGTATCTCTTAAAATTAAAATTATTTTCAAAAATATTAACTCTTTTTTTGAGGTTTGTCTATCTTCACTTCAGTGTTCTTATACACATCATTGAACTGTATTTATTACTTATACAGTCATACAGGTGCTCCATAAACTAAGCATATTCCCCACGCATTGGGATATGATACGCTGATGACTTCATCTCAACGTCTATTCTCTATTTCTCCCACAGAAAGAAACCTACATAAACATGAAATAAAATGTTAGTAGGACTTGAGTTGTTTAGTCACTGAGGTACTTAGGGTGAAAATTTAATGAGTAGAAGTGGGGGCTTACGAGAGGCTGACACCAAAAAAATACAAATAACTCCGTTAAGGTCCCAGTCAGAGAAAACATAAACAACAGTTGTAGGAAATAAAAATTCCAGCAACATTGGTTATGAACAATTTCTTAATCTGACTTATGGTAACTGAGATTTTAAAATTTTCAATTGTTCTGACCTAAACCCCCCCCCTTTTTATAGATTTCCCAGTATGACACACTAGTAAAAAAGAAAATGTGAATAACTCCCTTAATATTTGAGTTAAGAAAAAAATACCAAGAACAACATATGTAGTCGATCAATAGCTTAACAAGATTGATTCAATATAACAGTTTATGATCCGACTCATAACAGAAATGTTTTGAATTTTCTAAACCCCCAACTATTCTAAGTTTGTTTTCAGTCATTAACGAACTCAACCTTTAGTTTTCAAATATAAGTGTCAGTACTGTGTGTCCAATTTTTAGCCATGTTAATATAACATCATCTGTCATGCCAACTGTTCACTTGGCCTTACTTTAATTTTTTGTAAATGATGTTCTAAACACTTTTTCTCCATCTCAAATATTAGCAGATATTATTGCCTCACACCTCTCTTTTACTTGTCCCACTTTAACATCAAGCCAATATATCATGAAACATTATAAATACCAAATATTGTTTGCAACAGACCTGTATGATGTGAGATACACACATTGTTTGATGACATCGTCAATTAAGGTTTTACATTCTTGACCAGAAAATGTTTATCTGATGTACACCAATATACTCGATATTTAACAATTGTACTTTCTTATATTCAAGCTTCAGTAAACCCCAACTTCTGCACATCAGATATTTACTTAAAAATAGAGAATATATGGTGAAATGAGATCACCAGTGTGTGGGAAATCTGGTTATTTTACTCAGCCCCTGTATAAAACTTGGACTTATTTTATTTATATATAAAAGGTTATTTTGTGCAACAGCTAAATACTACATGTTTTAAGTGTGTTATATTCTGAATTTCATATTTTGTTTACATTTAAATTTTATACTGTATTCTTACCTAATATTGGGGGCCGAGAGTAGCCATGTGAGTGAAAGCATAGGTCTTAATCTCACATGGTAAACCTAGAGTGGCGAGTTCGATTCCCGCCTGGGCAATTGGAATTTATTTAGTGATGTACCCATTAAATAAAATCCTTTAAAAGGGTGGTAACCTGTAGATAACCCATCCCAAATAGCCGTACTTTCAAAAAGTGGACATTAATATTTATTAATTCAATTTTTTTCTAATGTAATTCTGAATTTGTTAAATTTTAATTAATTAAAATATTTTTATTTTTTTGACATTTCACAATTTTTTTTTTTTGCCAACAGGCTCTGAAGATGGAGCTGGTGCTCTGAAAGTAGACTCTTCTTAATAAATATTTTGAGGAGGAAAACAGGCCTAGTTCCTCAGCCACCCAGCTTCTGTAGGTGTATTTACTATGTGTGCTATATGAATATCATCTGAATGACTCCACTGTACTTAAATGTTATAGCAAAATAAGATTATTCTTCAATGATGTGAATAAAAACGATAATGTAGTCAGCTCAGCTGGAGTAAGTGAGGGAAAGGTTTGAGGAAGACAATGGCGAATTGTTGTAACGCTCTAGGTGCACAACTCCAATTTATCCTATTAGCCCTCACCAATATGCACACAAATGCACAGTACCATTTGCAAAACTTCTTTCCCTTCAAGCACTGCAAAATATTTATGGAAATCACCAAAAAAGAATACAAATACTTTTCAGTTTAGATAAACTCACTACATTGTGTTAGTTGCCAGGACAAGAGGACATAGGACTGAGTAGAACTGAAGGAGGGGGAAAACAGCTGAAAGACTTCAATATGAACAAATGGTCTTACTGCATGAAGACATTTCAAGACATACAAGTCTTAGATGCATGGAAAAACAGCTGGGCAAACATAAGTACTGGCAACAAACTACAAACCATTAAGAACTCTATTTGCATGAGGCCATGAAGTTTCAGAAATTCTAGCAGAGAAGTAGTTCTCTAGACTTAGAGATTCAGCCACACACAATTAAACCACTCATACTTGATGATGAAGACAGACCAGATTCATTTGCTCAACTCTGCTTAACATTGACGTGACAATAAGACACATACTGATGGAATGCCAAAAACTAATATTGTTAACAGCTACCCTCAAGGAGGACATTATGGCAAACTTCAATAGTTCATGCTCGCGTAAGCTAGAAAGGTTCACAAATTTAGATCACAACACAATTAGCACAGGTTGCATAAATCCACCTGATGACAAATATTTACCTTGAAGGCACCATAGATCAGATATATAGAAAACATTATCTTCATGGTGTCAGGGTACATGAATGTAAGATCCTTAATGTGATCTGGAAAAAAGTGATTTGTTATTAGATTTAGAATCATTATTTAACAATGAATTGTTATACTCTCTCTCTCTCTCTCTCTCTCTCTCTCTCTCTATATATATATATATATATATATATATATATATATATATATATATTTGAGATGAGACAGTGTTCATTTGTTTCCACTAAATAGTACACTTGTATGGAGGCTGTTAATTTAATCTGTATATTTCATTCAAATGTTCATAGCACGTGCATTTTAACGATTACATTTGTGATTTTTATAAAATTAAATATAAAAGCATATTCATTAGAAAATATGAAGTACTAAAAGTAAGCATAAAACTAAAACAAAAAATCCAGAAATTATAAAAAAGAAAATAATACGTACACAACATAATTAGTAAAAGATAATTTCTTCAATGATACAGGGTAGAAGAAATGTTGTATTACATTTTAGCAGAGTTCCCGTAAGGGAAATCAGCTATTGAGGTCGTACTCATGACGCGATGTTCACCCACGAATTTATTATAATTTATATTATAATGCATTGTATAAAAATCAAATTCATCTCATATATATAATATACCATATAATAATAAATGTATAATCTTCCAACTAATCCGCTTTTAGCCATCAATGAACTTTATCCTTTATCTTTAGTTTTATATAAAAAGTTTAAATATTGTGTTTATGTTGACCAAACAATTCATGACATCATCACATAACGTATTTGCATGTATCTCACAAAACAAAAGTTCAATGAAAACCACATTTTTTATTTAACTTTGGAATTTGCATGTATCGCGTATAATAACGACCTCTTGAAGAGAATATTTGGTATTTAAGATTGGAATAAAGTGGTCTATGATATAATAGCATATTCTGCCACTAGTAAGACAGAAAGTGTTCTGTAGGCAGAAATCTAAAAAATGCTAATATCCCGGTTAATATTCAAGATACAGAATAAATATACATAACAACATATATAGGACAAAAAATTTTCAATAAGATTGTCTCTATACAATTCTTTTATTCGACTCACAATAACAGAGATATTTTGAATTTTCGAAATTCCATCTCCAAGCCCTCCCCCACCCCTTCTACTTGTTTAATTTGAGCCATTAACGAACTTGGCCTTTAGTTTTTTATGAAACTTATATATTGAGTATGGTAAAGATCAAACAAAAATTGCAACCCCTAGAGCGGTAACAGACAAACATATATACATATACATATATATATATATATATATATATATATATATCTGTGTGGTGTGCGTGTGTGTGTGTGTGTGTGTGTGTGTGTGTGTGTGTGTGTGTGTGTGGTGTGTGTGTGTGTGTAGTTTTCAACGGACCTCATTTTCATTAATTCCAGGGTAGGATCAATGGACATTTGAAGATTATTTTCAAAAATTGCATCATGAGTACAATCTCATTACCTGATTTCCCTTAAGTGTAACCAGCTGATAGGGGCATTAGGATGTTCTGACGGTAGCAGAAATTATAAACACATCAAAATTCAACTTAGCACTCTCTTTTTAAAAATTCCTTTTATTAATTTCAAAATCGTGTATAACTGTCAGTCAAATGCACTGACAATAATTTATTGTAATACTTACTGACATGTAGCATATCAGGGTGTTCTCCTTCCATCACTTCATGTCTTATCCCCAGTTGAAGAAAATGTATGTAAAACAGAAAACCAAAAAGCTAGACAAACAGATAAATATAAATAATGTAGTTAAACAAATAAAATATTCTGTATATCATAAAATAATCATTGCTCTAAAAAACAAATTAGAATCAAATGCACATCCTCCCATATAAGACTAAGCAACAATAAAGCAACATTATTATAAGAAAATATTATTTTCCTTGCTATAGTATCCAACATCATATTTGTTGTCTACATATGAGTATTTTATGTATATTTGCTTTAGTTTTCAAAAATTACATTTTAATAACTAATATGAGAACTGCAGTAATTACAGAACTATTTCTCTTCTTTCTCATGTATCAAAAACATTATTAAGTATAATTAAAAATTGGCTAGGAAATAACAGTAGCTGCATTTGTAGATTTAGAAAAAGCATTTGGAGCTGTTAACTGGAAACTGAAGTTTGACTACAGGTATTAAATTATTTTATTTATTAACTTAATAGCAACTAAGGCTAATTAGGATGAGTTATCTACAGGTTACCACCCTTTCCTAGCCAGGCTGGGACTAAGGATTTTATTTAATGAGTTCTGTCACTAAATAAATTCCTATTGCCCAGGCGAGAATCGAACTCTCCATTCCAGGTTTGCCATGTGAGATTAAGGCCAACGCTTTAACTCGCATGGCTCACCTGAGCCCCAGGCATAGAATAGATATAGACTTGAAAAACAGAAGGTTAATTTGGAATATTTAAAGAAAAACAGAGTACGCAAATCATTATTAATGAGTGTGAAACAGAAGCTGGATTTATGAAAGGTGTAAGAGAAGGGTGCCCTCTGTTACTTTATCTATTCAATATGTTCAATAAAGATTCAATTATGAAAATGAAAAAAAAAACTTCTGAAGACATACAGATCAATGGTAAATCCATTCGTTGCATCAGATTTGCAGATGACATTGTGCTGGTGGTAGCAAAGACCGAAGCAGGGAGGAATAGAATGGCCCAAACCCTATAGAATGCATTCGATCAGTTTAAACTCACGGAGAAAAAGTTGGCATAAAAATAAAATCTAACGTGAAAGTTCTAAATCAGGTGAGTCATCTTATCAAGGAGGAGGAAAAAAGGAGAATGAATCTTCTTGGACATATAACAATTCATCAAAAATATTGTTACGTTTGTTACAAAAATAATAAACGTTGTTTATTAGAGTTCTTTTTGATTGCTAAATTAAACATACACAAGCTTCAGAACTCTAGAAGCTTCCAAGAGTTTTTGGTTATTATCTGCTACTTTTTCCATCATAGCGGTGAAAATTGAATTTAAATCCAAAGTACTGCTTGTGGTAAGGGTATATACAGCAATGTCTTCTTTAATTTCAAACTCATGTGTACTTATATCAATTTCTCGTCTTTGGAATTCTTCTTCTAACTGCCTTTGTAGTTCAGCCTTATTTCCTGCTGTTGGCAGATTCAATTTAATTAGCTCCTTCTTCAGATGTTCCACTTTTAGTTCTTTTAACTTCATTTTAGTTGATTTTAATTTTGTAATCCCACTTCTGACACCATTTGTTATGTTTATTAAAAAAATAATAAACGTTGTTTATTAGAGTTCTTTTGGATTGCAACCTGTTATTCACTTGAAGAGAGCTGAGAACAAACTAAACTTTTAGTTTTTTTTGTTTTGTTTTTATCTAAAGCCCTAGTATCAATTTTACATTGGTTGGTTTCTTGAGCCTATCAGAACTATGGGGGTGATGATAGCTTCCCTTCTTCTGAACGTATCACTCTAAAAAACTCTTGGGACGTGCTTGGCCGCTTTTATAGCCGGGTGGTAACATCGAAGGGGAATCCCGAGAATGGGCTAGACGCATCCCGGCCAATGTAGACACTTCGGGCGCCAATAGTCCTTCCATAGGTCGGCTCCTTTCATCTCCTTCATACTTCTTAAATGTGATTAATTCTGTTTAATTTTTCATGTACTTAATTTTCGCAACAATACGTTTGAAGGTAAGGTCCTTGGGGAAGAGGGAGACCTAGAAAATCCCTTAATATTTCGATTATAAACTAAAGTATTTTTTTTTAAATTATTAACTAGCTAATACAATATTTTATTATAAACTGGCTGTACGAGTGTATGTGGTATACATGTAATATAAAAAGTTATTACCATACCACCAATGCCTATGATTACAGTAGCTGTTTTCAGTGAGAGGCATAAACATGATTTAGGTAGTGAAATGTTACTGGACATGTCAGGTGGGTTCTGTGTACATCCTGCAAAAGAAAACAATATAATGTGATATTAGGCTGAAACTTTTTAAGATAAATCAGATCATAAATATGACAGATAAAGAGTTGAAAAGCACAATAAATCAGACACAAATAAAAAAAGTCTGTCCCCCAGGAGCTGCGTTAACTAAGCAGATTTCCCACGCGAACGTTTACAATAGATAAATATATTACAGGTAACACCGCCGCGAATAAGCGAATAAATACAAACGGTAATGAGAAATCTTTCAATTACAAGTTAATAACTCTACAACGGAAAGCGTCTGAATTGTAAAGAAACAGGCCAGCCAACCTCGTAGCGCTGAATAGATAAAATTATTCTATACCGGAAAGATGAATAATTAATGAAATATATCTCAATACAACATATTAATTTTATTGAAAACTATTTACTAAAGCTAGTGGAGTAATTTGAAATGAATCAGAATATTTTCCATCTCAATCCCTCAAATTTTAGTATTCCAAGAACAAAAGAAGGGGGGGGGGGAGGGGCGCAACAGAACCTATTTGTTTGTATCTCGTAAAATAAAGCTTTCATGAAAACAATATTTGGTATTTTACCTTGTAATGAAGTGGTTCATGATATAACAGCTTATAATTAATATGAAACTAGTTGGAGTGGGGGCTTACTGAAAGCGGAAAACTATAAAATCCAAATATCTCGGTTAATAATCATTATACAGAAAATATGTATAGAAGAATATTTATATTAATTTTAATTTGCAGTAAGATTGTTTCTATACAATTTTTCGATCTGACGCATAGTAACAGAGATATTTCGAATTTTCGAAATTCTTCCTCTCTAACCACCCAATTTCAGCCGATAACGAACTTGATCTTTCTTTTTACATAAAGCGACTAAATATCAAGTTTGGTAACGATTGAACAATAATTTCGACCCCCCCTCCCTTAAGGGAAATCTGCTAAAAACTTGTTGCGCTTCGATGGCCAAAACTGCACCTAAACTTGAAGAATACTGACTCTGTAGAAAGAAAGAAGTTTCAAACGCTTTTACTGTCTTCTTATGATGGAGTTTAGCCTTAGCAATTAAGGTAAATATTGATGGCCCAACTGATGTCTTGATTTATGTCGTTAACTTGGCACAAGTTTAGTTAAATCAATTATTAAGCGAGTTATTAGTCCTTTTTGTCTACTAGTTTGTCATCAGGTGGGAATTCTGCTTAGTTTTCGCAGCCCCTGCGTTACGGACTTCTGATTCTGTGTTCTCGTCCGAATTCCTGGCATGTAGATAAGGTCATAGATAGAGCGAGAGAGAGAGGGAGGGGTGACCTTGCTAGTAGCAGCCTATATCTCATATCAGTACCGCCTCTTGGCTTCCTCGCTCCCAGGACATCCCCATACTTCACACATCATATTTAGCACAATATTCTAGCACACATTCCCTCCGTCATGTAGGAAATTTTAATTCCAAATTTGTAGGAGATTTCCCTGTGTGGAAATCTGTTACTCGCGATATAATGGGATACTCGAAACATTTTTCGAAGTTGACTTTTATTTATGTATATATAGACGTAGATAAGTAGCTAGATAGGAGTGTGTGTGTATGTATATTTCCTTTTAACAATCTTGTGGTTATAAATTTTAGCAAATTTCCCTCAAGGGAAATTAGCTATTGAGGTCGTACTCATGACGGAATTTTCCTATTTTTTCTTCAAATGTCCAGCGATCCTACCTAGTAGACGACGAAAATGAGGTCCGTTCAAAATTATATATATATACAGGGCCGGCTCAAGGCAAAATACTGACCTGGGCAAACAACCGTTTTGTCGCCCTCCTCCCTAAAAAAGGGGGGTCCGGGTGCCCTCCCCCGGAAATTTGTTCAAAATAGGGTTTAGAATACTGAGTTTTGAGGCATCTTAAGTGGTAGTTATCAATCAAAATATTATCATATTTTCAAGTGAAATGATAAGATGACTGAAAAATTATGTAGGCCATCACCTTTTTGCATACATTATAGTAGGCTATACGTAATACATTGTGTGCTTTTGAGTTAGCTTATATTAAAAAAGTTTATAAAAGGAATTTACGCAAGAGAATACAAAATATTAACTTTATAAAAACGAAAACGAAATTTTTCACACTTACTTGGGGCGTTTGGTCGCCCCCCCGGCCGCGTCGCTCCGGGCAGTCGCGCGGGTTGCCCGGCCCACACGCCCCCTCTCTATATATATATATATATATATATATATATATATATATATATATATACATATATATATATATATATATACATATATATTTGTTACGGCTCTAGCGGTCGCAATTTTCGTTTGATCATTACCAAACTCGATATTTAGTCACGGCTGAAATCGGACCAGGGGGAGGGGGGGTTTAAAGGGGAAGAATTTTGGAAATTCGAAATATCTCCGTTACTATAAGTCGGATAGAAAAAGTATATAGAATCAATCGTATTGAAAATTAAATGCACTATAAATATTGTTATATACGTTTATTCTCTATCTTGAATATTAACCGATATATTTGCATTTTTCAGTTTTCAGCCTTGAGTAAACCTCCACTTCTACTAGTGTTAAATAAACAATGCTCTGTTATATAATAAAAGATATTAATTTAAGCCTAAATACCAAATATTGTTTTCATTGAACTTTTACTTTGTAAGATATATGCAAATACGTTCTGTTGACCCCCCCCCCTTTGTTTTATGATTACTAAAATTTGAGTGATTGAGATAAAACTGATTCATCACAAATTAGGCCACTAGCTTTAGTAAATTGTTTTCAATAAAACAAATATGTTATATTCATATATATTTCATTAATTGTTTGTCTTTCCTGTCTATCTATGCAGCGCTACGAGGTTGGCTTGCCTGTTTGTTTACAATTCAGCCTTTTATTATAAATTTACTGATCATTCACAGTTGTGTTACCTGTATGTATTTTTATCTATAGTAAACCTTGACGTGGGAAATCTGCTTAGTTTGCGCAGCCCCTGCGTGGCGGACCTTTTATTTTACCCATTAAATTTGGAGGTATCTCCGTTCTTATACGCCAAATCAATCTGTGACACAGGGGCTGCGCAAACCTAGAAAATTTCCCACGTGATGGTATAGATAACTTGTGATTTCATCTCACCACATATTCTCCATTTATAAGAAAAAAACCGATGAGTAGACGGAGGGGTGGGGGTAACTGAAGGCTGAAAAAAGTACGAATAACTCGGCTAGTAAATGAGCTACAAAAAAAAGAAAAGTCAAGCAGGGGCCGCATAAACTAAGTAGAATTCCCATGTGAAGTTTAGCAATAGATAAATTTATATACTGATATCAAACACTCAAACACTGCCGTCAATATTAAGGGTTTAACGAACGGAAATGAGAAATCTTTCAGTCAATTTTAATAACCTCCCAAAGGAAAGCGTCTGAATTGTAAACAAACAGGTCAGCCAACTTCTGAGAGGTGAACAGATAGATTTATTTTTCACCGGAAAGAAAAACAATTACTGAAATATATTTTAATATAACATATTCATTGTATTGAAAACTATTTACTATAGCTAGGGCAGCAAAGTATAATGAATCAGAATAATTTTTATCTCAATCACTCAAATTTTAGTAATCTAAGAACATAAGAAGGAGTGGGATCAATTGAACATGTTTGCATATACGAATCTCACAAAGGAAAAGATCAATCAAAACAACATGTGATATTAAACCTTGGAATGCCCCCCCCCCCCCCAGCCCCCTGCTCCGATTTCAGACAATGACGAACTAGTTCATTCTTTTTAAATATCAAGTTTTGGAAACGATCAAACAAAAATTGCAACCGCTAGAGCATTAACAGACAAAATATATAATATATATATATATATATATATATATATATATATATATAATATATATATCGTTTTGAACGGGCCTTATTTTCGTCATCTCCTGGGTAGAATCGATGGACATTTGAAGAAATGTTTCTAAAATCACGTCATTAGTACAGCCTCAATTGCTGATTTCCTTTAAGGGAAATGAGCTAAAAAATGTTCATGAGGCGTATTGTCAGCAACCGTGACTTTCGCAATTGACTGAGAATATTTATTCCAAAAATTTGGAAATGACAAAAAGTTAGGCCCGTTCAAAATTATGTACTTACTTATAGATGATTTAACCACTCTGGAGAGCGAAATTTTTGTATGATCGTCACCAGCTTCTACATATAAACGTTTCGTGCAAAACTAAATGTTAAGTTCGCCATAGGCTGAAATCGGCCCTGGAATAGTGAAGTTCAGAGGGGGGGGGGGAGGGATTCACAAATATCTCCACTAGAGTGAGTCGGATCGTAAAATGTTGTATAACCAATCTTTTTAAGCTATTGATGATCTACAATTGTTGTTCTATGCATTTTTAGCAGATTTCCCTTAAGGGAAATCAGCTATTGAGGTTGTACTCATGACGCGAGTTTCGAAGAATTTCTTCAAATGTCCATCGATTCTACCCAGGAGATGACGAAAATGAGGTCCGTTCAAAATTATATATATATATATATATGTGTGTGTGTGTGTGTGTGTGTGTGTGTGTATTTGTCTGTTACCGCTCTAGCGGTCGCAATATTTGTTTGATCGTTACCAAACTCGATATTTAGTCGTTTTATGTAAAAACAAAGATCATTTTATGTAAAAACAAAGATTATTATATGTACATCGGATCGAAAAATTGAATAAAACTAATTTTATTGCGTATAAAATTTACTATAAATATTGTTATATACACATATTCTCTATCTTTAATATTAAGGGAGATATTTGATTATTAACCGAGATACTTGTATTTTATATTTTTCGGTCTTACGTAAACCCCTTCTACTCATGTATTGTTATTAACAATAAGCTTTTATATTATGAATCACATTATTTGAAGCATAAATATCAAATATTGAACTTTTACTTTTTGAAATAAATGCAAATACGTGGAAGACGTGGGAAATCTGCTTAGTTTACGCAGCCTCTGCGTGACGGACTTTTTATTCTGTCAACTGATGGGCAAATAACAGCCTTCTCAAACGAACAGCCATTATATAGAATTAGCCTGAAATAGTCCAATTAACACTGTGAGTAATTGTGCTAATGTGCCCGCTAATTCTAACTTAATTACAAACGCGCATGTAATTAACTCGTTGAGAGATGAAGAGAACGCCACAAAATGCCTAGCGACAAGTTAAGACGTTATCTATAAAAATTATTTACAGTTGCTAATAAACTAATTAACACTATTTAATAATGACTTTGTTACATATATTGACGACATATATATTGAGTTATTTTTAACTCACCAAGCTGCGGTGTTTACTCCAGGCCGTCTCAACACCGACTGATCGACCTTCGAGGCAAGCGAGCGGTGGCCTTTCACAGTCCCATTCGTTAGTCATAGATTAAAATGTCTAAATAATATTGAATACATTTCTCCTGGGTTGCATCCTAGAGGAATGTTTCATATCTGCAGTAGCAGAGGGCGCCCCACCCAAGGTCGAGACCTAAGTTCACGGCCATAGAGCCAATGAATGTTACGCCGGGGTTATCGCGGTTCGCCAAGATTTATAATGACGTCAGATACAATGTTTATTATAAATACACACTGCTTAAATTTAACTGTGTATCTAATACATCTTTTACGCCATAGTCATTTTTTAGCAGATTTCCCTTCAGAGAAATCATCAATTGAGGTTCTACTCATGACGCGATTTTAGAAAGATTTCTTCAAATGTCCATCGAACCTATCCCGGAAATAACGAAAATGAGTTCCTTTCAAAATTATATATATATATATATATATATATATATATATATATATATATATGTGTGTGTGTGTGTGTGTGTGTGTGTGTGTGTGTGTGTGTGTGAATTGGGATTTTCGAAATATTTCCGTTACTATACGTCGGATCGAAAGATTTTAAAGAACTCATTGCAAATTAAATGTACCATAAATATTGTTATATACATTTATTTTGTATCTTCAATATTAACCGAGGATATTGGCATTTTTCGCAGTCGCAATTTTTGTTTGATCGTTACCAAACTCGGAATTTAATCGTTTTATGTAAAAAGGAAGATCCTTTAGAGTAGAGGCCCCTAAGCCGTGGCGTTAACGTCAATTATACAGCAGAAGCACCTGATGATGGCACGTTAGTGCCGAAAGGCCTTGTGCGTGAATAAATAAATTGGTGGGAAGACTTTGTGTTATTGAGACCTGTTTCCCAGAAGATCAAGTTCGTTAATGACTGAAATAGGACCAGTTAGACGGCGGGTTTAAAGGGGGATTTTTGAAAATTCAAAATATCTCCGTTATTAAACGGCGGATCGGAAAATTGTATAGAATCAATCTTACTGCAAATTAAATTTACTATAAATATTGTTCTATACATTTAGCTTAAATACCAAAAATTATATTCAAGAGACCTTTATTATACGAGATACATGCAAATATGTCCTGGTGAACCCCCCCCCCCTCCCCCGTCTTAGGGTTTTGGACTACTAAAATTTGATTGATTGAGATAAAAATTATTCTGGCTCATTATTAATTACATTACTAGATATACTAAATAGTTCTCAATAAAATTAATATGTTATATTCTGATATATTTCAGTAATTGTTTTAGCAGATTTCCCTTAAGGGAAATCGCTATTGAGGTCGTACTCATGACGTGAGTTTTGAAAAATTTCCTCAACTGTCCATCGATCCTACCCAGGAGATGACGAAAATGAGGTCCGTTCAAAATTATATATATATATTACTATAAGATATATATATAATATATATATACTAGCTAAGGTACCCGGCTTCGCCCGGGCAATCATTTGAGACATAATGATTCTGGTATTTTTTTTGGTAAGCCTTTAGTTTGCACAGTATTTTGACATTTCCCCGTCCCAGTGTTTAGGGTCCATACCCGTCGTTGCTGTGCGCATAGTATTTTTTTGGGCAAGGCTTCAATGTTTACTACACTTCCAGT
Source organism: Riptortus pedestris (assembly GCA_019009955.1). NCBI lineage: Eukaryota > Metazoa > Arthropoda > Insecta > Hemiptera > Alydidae > Riptortus > Riptortus pedestris. The sequence goes on from CM032229.1 coordinate 180,138,770, forward strand.
CTGGGCGTATTGTTTTCCCGTGAGGGTCAGGCAGGCGACTTATAAATGAGAAATTTTACTGTTGAAGAATAAATAAAAATGTGTTCCTAATCTACCCCTTTCCACTTTTTAAGTCTCCTTTTTGAATACTTAAAATCATAGTCATGGATTGCATTTATTACAATTAAATATATAATGAAACTTATTTCCCGTCAAATACCAATCCGAGCACATGTAGTTTAAGCATAGTTTTGTACATTAGATTATATTCGTAATAGCATAATAGCAGAGCTCAACGGAAATCACTTCCAGGAATGGCAGCGTTTCACTGGAAAGAGGATAACTCAATTAACTGTTTAGGCTCCTGTCATCTTCCGGTCCAGCATGAGTGCTAAACACCATGTTTTTCTGAAATCATACAAAATAATAGTATTACCCTAAAAATAATTTCATTCACTAACTATTGTTATGTGCATATTTATCGAAAAATCAATGGGAAACGAAATATCGCTATTTTTCATTTCAGGCCTCCCCTACAACACCCCCCCCACTCCTGTTTGAACCTATAAATTTTAATATAGCTTATAATCTTGGAAGAATTAATGATAATTCACATACAGAGCTTTTTTTGGGGGGTTTAGTTCGATTTTTTTTTTTTTCTTTATTTGGTTCAATCGTTAGTGGCCCAACAAAATTATATGGGCTCCCGCCTCTTAGTTTAAAGAGTATATCTTCGTTTATACTTTCATTATCCGACGAAAAGTGTATATAATAAATATTTTTTCTCTAAATAACAAAATAAACAAACATTTGTTAAGTGCAAATTTCCGGAAACCCCAATAGGAAACGAAATTATCACTATTTTTATAATTTCAGACCACCCTTATACATCACTTCCGCTATAGGTTTTAAGCGTATATCTCGTTTATAATTCGGTATACGAAAAAAGTGTATTTAACAAAAGTTACTCTAACTCACAAAATAAACAAATATTGTTATGTTCATATTTGCCGAAAAACCTATGGAAACGAAATATCACTATTTTTAATTTCTGGCTTCCCGCATAACTCCCACTCCTGGAACCTAAAAATGTTGGTAGAGCTTGTTATGATGAAAGCGTTAGTGCTAATACATATACCGAGTTTTATTTATTTCGGTTAAGTCTATTGTCCCAAATAAAATTGTTCACTTCCGCTATAGTTTTTAGTTAAAATCTCGTTTATACTTCAGTATACAAAAAAAGTGTATATAACAAAAGTTACTCTAAATAATAAAATAAACAACTTTGAAATGTACATATTTGCCGAAAACCCAATAGGAAACGAAATATCGCTATTTTAAATTTCAGGCCTCCCTATAACCCCCACTCCTGCCCGTCCCTAGAAATGTTGGTACGGCTTATTATAATGGAGGCATTAGTGCTAATACGCATACCGAGTTTTATTTAGTTTGGTTGAGTCTTTTGTGTCAAATTAAACTGTTCACTTCCGCTATAGGTTTTAGCGTATATCTCGTTTATAAATCGGTATTCGAAAAAAATGTATATAATAAAAGTTACTCTAAATAACAAAATAAACAACTTTTGTTATATTCATATTTGCCGAAAAACCAATAGGAAACGAAATATCGCTATTTTTAATTTCAGGCCTCCCTTATAACCCCCACTCCTGTTTATCTCAGAGGATTTTACTATAGCCTAAAGTCTAAGTTGGGTTAGTAGTAATGTACATACCAAGTTTCAAAAAATTCGGTTCAGCCGTTTATGCGTGAAAAGGTAACAAACAAACAAACAAACAAACAAACAAACATACACGAAAGAAACAAAATGCAGTTATGGTGTCTATGACATGTGAAACGAAAAGTTATCGTGAAATTTCGGCGAAAAAAATCATGTTACAGACAGAGGTTACAATTTTATATATATATATAGATAAATATATGATATATATATATACTATAAATATATATATAGTACTATATTTGTCTGTTATCGCTCTAGCGGTCGCAATTTTTGTTTGATCGTTACGAATAGGTCTAGAGATACCTTCCTACTACTGTTATTATTAGGCAGATTTCTCTATTGTAAAACTTCACGTGGGAAATCTGCTTAGTTTACGCAGCCCCTGCGTGCACGGACTTTGTTTTATGTTTGGTACGAAAGTGGGGTGGTGTACTCATGGACGGAATTTTCGAAATTTTTCTTCAAACTTCCATCGATCCTACCTAGTAGATGACGAAAATTAGGTTCGTTCAAAACTGTATAATATATATATATATATATATATGTTTAATATATATATATATATATAGTTATATTATATATTATGTTTTTCCCTGTTTCCGCTCTAAGCGGTCGCAATTTTTGTTTGATCGTTACCATACTCGGAATTTTAATCGGTTTTGAAAATGTAAAAAGGAAGAACAAGTTCGTTAATAGCTGAAATCGTGGACTCAGTGGGAGGGGGGGGGGGGTTTAGAGGGGAGGATTTTCGAAAAGTCGAAAATATCCTTCCGTTATTATGCGTCGGATCGAACAAATTTTGTAATAGAAATCAATCTTATTGCCAAATTACATTTACTATAAAATATTGGTCTATACATTTATTCTGATATCTTGAAATATTAACCGAGATATTTTCATTTGTAATTCTGCGTGTGGTTGGGCATTTTTAGTCGGCTGTTTCGGGCCTTTCCGTCGAGAGCTCTGGCGGCCGTTTCTGTAACTATTCGTCCCTCGTGAATAGATTTAGAGGTTTCTTACTACTACAGTTGTTATTAGGAAGATTTCTCTATTGTAAAACTTCACGTGGGAAATCTGCTTAGTTAACGCAGCCCCTGCGTGACGGACTTTTTTAGGTTTGAACGGAAGTGGGGGTTATAAGCGAGGCCTGAATAAGAAATTCGCGATATTTCATTTGCTATTTGTTTTTAGGCAAACGTGCGCATAACAAAAGTTGTTTTTTTGTGTTATCAAAAGTAGCATTTGTTTTAAACATAATTTTATTAAATTTAATATCCTAATCCCTTGTAATATCATGCAAGACTACGTCTGCCGGGACCGCTAGTGTTATATATAAAAAAAATACATGCACAGGAGGTGTAGGGTAAAGGCAACAATATTGACATGCGACCAATTATTGACACTTCTAACTTCAATTAAATAAAATAAGAGTTTAGAATCTCTGAGGATTTCAAACTTGGCGCCTATTTAAAAGTAATATATTCAGTCTTTGATTACGGCGTAGATCAAGTCTGCAGTGGATGGCACAATGCGCGCGAAAAGCGTAGTTGTTATAGTTTCCTGGCAGTCGCTGAAACCTCGACGATTTTGCTAAGGAAGGTAAGCTACAATTTTGCCTATTTTATTAATCCTTTTATATTTATGAACATTAATTCTTTTTCATACATTCTTATGTTAATTATAGATTATATGGATACCATTTTTAAGTGTTTATTTACGTTACAACTAAAGTTATTAGTGGTGTCAATAATTGGAATTCCAATATAACCTGCTTGTCCAATTATTAACACAAGCTATCAATAATTGGGTATTTCATAAAGTTTTTAGCAGATTTCCCTTGAGGGAAATCAGCTATTGAGGTCGTACTCATGACGCGATTTTCGAAAAATTTTCTCAAATGTCCATCGATCCTACCCCGGAGATGACGAAAATGAGGTCCGTTCAAAACACTATATATATATATATATATATATATATATATATATATATATATATATATATATATATATATATATATATTTTTTAGCGGTCGCAATTTTTGTTTAATCGTCACCAAACTCGGTATTTAATCGTATTAAACGGCTGAAATCGGACCAGTGGGAGGGGAGGTTTAGAGGGGGGAATTTTCAAAAATTGAAAATATCTCCGTTATTATGCATCGGATCGAAAAATTGTATAAAACCAATCTTATTGCAAATTAAATTTACTATAAATATTGTTATATACATGTATTCTCTATCTTGAATATTAATCGAGGTATTTGCATTTTTCTGTTTTCAGCTTCTGAGATAAGATCGGCTAACTTCGGGTCTAGTCGAGAGATTTCGTCAAGAGCTTGTTCGGGCCTTCCCGTAACTGTTTGACTCTCTATTCTGAAATTTCTTTATTGTAAAACTTCACGTGGGAAATCTGCTTAGTTTACGCAGCCCCTGCGTGACGGACTTTTTTGTTTATATGTTAATAGAGTTTATTTTTCCATATGTAAGAGAATGGTGTTTTTACTTTTTTTAAATATGAAAAGGATCCAATTGTTGACATGGGGTGTTGGAATTGGGTAAACCAGTTATTGTCAACCTCAATAATCAATTATTGACACCCCTCATTTATTAAACAATTTTAAATATTGAGGGTATTTATCCTTATTAGTTAGTTAAATAGTCAAACCTAGTGGAATCAAACCCCAAGATAATCAGGATCAGTTGATAAATGAAGCTGTAGGACATCTTCAGCCAGTATCGCATAAAGAATCCGATAACTTAGTTATTAGTTACCAAGCCCCTTCAAAAGATCTCTTAATTGGCTTGAGGACCGTAAGAAAATTTGTAAAAAACGTAACAGAGAAGTTTTGCCAAGTGTAGTTGCTACGACGGAGTACAAAAATTACCTGCAAATGAAGATGGAAAAAAAATCTGAAGAAGAAGAAAAGAAAAAAGCAAGAGCAATAGAGCAAGAACAAAAAAAACAGAAAAGGAGAAGATTAAATTAGAAAAAATAGTAGAGAGAGAAAAGAAAAAGAAAATTTTACAAATCAAGAAAAACAAATCTAGAAACAAGAAATTACTAGAAAGTTCCAGTGAAGAAGACATCTAGGAACCCAATGACCATTCCGACGAGAACAATAAGATTAAAGATGCTCCAACACAATATGACATTAATGATGGGAGGGTGGAGTTAGAACATTTCAAGTTTAACAATTTGTGATATCGTAGAAAGACACGATGTGATACATGTTGATCCAAATCATAGTAGTTGATCACTTAACAAATAGTCTGGTTTTGCAAGAAGGAAGTCAAAATTTAATTATTGTATGTTCAAGCGATGGTGTAGAAGAGCAACAAAACATAACGGACAATGAATTATCTCAAATTGATACACTTCTTGTTGTTCAGATTATACGTACCGATGGTCCACTTATCATTACACCAGAAGACAAACAGCACGAAATTATTTCTCTTGTACAAGGAGCTGTAGTTGAAACATCACCATCGCAAATATTTTCTACGGCTGAAGAGAAAGAAGGCGGACCGAAGATCAATGAAGAAGAGTCTAGACAAAACTATACTGATGACGAATATAAACATAAGCTGCCCCAAGATGAATACAAAAAATACATGGATAAAGGGTCAATAGTAACAGACAATAACGAAGATAGTAAAATAAGTAAAGGTGACCATCACAGCTAGAATCAATATATATATATATATATATATATATATATATATATATATATATATATATATATATATATATATTTAGTTCGCGAAATTTCACGATAACTTTTCGTTTCACATGTCATAGACAACATAACTGCATTTTGTTTCTTTGGTGTGTGTTTGTTTGTTACCTTTTCAAGTATAAACGACTGAACCGAATTTTATAAAACTTGGTATGTATATCACTATTATCCCAACTTAGACTTTAGGCTATATTAAAATTCTCTGAGACAAACGGAAGTGGGGGTTATAAGGGAGATCTGAATTTAAAAATAGTGATATTTCGTTTCCTATTGGGGTTTCGGCAAATATGCACATAACAAAAGTTGTTTATTTTGTTATTTAAAGTAACTTTTGTTATATACACTTTTGCCGTATACGGAAGTATAAATGAGTTATACACTAAAAACTATAGCGGGAGTTCACAATTTTATTTGGCACAAAAGACTCAACCGAACTAAACCAAACAAGGTATATTGTGCAAAGTAAAGCCTTGCCAAAAAATACTATCACCATTCAGCCTCAAAGGAATTCCCGAGCGAAGCCGGGTATCTGAACTAGTAATTCATAAAAAGAAGAAGGCCATCATGCAAGCTTCTCAGGTTTTGAAAACTTTAGATGGAAATACGACGATCAACCCTTTAAGAGCTTGCAATCGAATCAAAAACATTTTTCAAATTTTTGACGATGGAATAATAATTGAGGACTATAAACACATAAAGGACATTATAAATAAATTACCAAAACCAATTGTTTTCAGAAATAAGAAAAGCCATAGAGCATTGCTTCCATATCCCTTGACAACGCTTGAATTATAGTATATTTTTAAAATTATAATATAAGCTTAAAATATAAATAATTTCTTAGCTTTGTATTTAATAATATGTTTCTTTTGTGGATAAAATAAATTTTTTATATGATTTTATATGGTGTCAATAAATGGTTCATTTCCCAGTCGATAATTGAATTTTTCATGTCAATAATTGGAGCAAAAACTTGTCTTCGAATTTTGACTTTAAAATCAATAATTGTATTGCATTTTGGCAAATTACATGCCAAATCTGTAGAACAGCGTCTGAAAAACTTTTAAAAATAAAAATATGTTAAATAACAAACGCTGTGCTGAAAAAAATGGTGAACATTTTCCTTATACTGTCGATAATTGGTGCCTTTACCCTATATTGTAGAATTAAGTAAATAACAAATACAGTGGAGCGTCGATTATCCGAACGTTCCATTATAGGAACCAGTTTTTTTTTTTTTTTGTGTAATTTTAATTAAACTGATCATTTAGTTTACTTATTGGTATGTTATAATTATTGTTACTTTGAATAAAATTAAACAAAAATAAAATTATTTTTCTCAGAACGTCTATAACGGAAGCCATCATTAATTATTTCTCAGAAACTGATTCGTCACATATTTGTATCTGGTTCAATGTGTGTTCAATGAAATTAGACGTTGAATAGCATTGGTTTACTTAGAACTGTATACACTACCTAATTTGTTCATTGCATTAGATTCTGTGAAACCCTTTCCGTTCATATAACTGGTTGTGGATAGCTTACTTTCAGTTTCAAACCGTACTTTTTGAGGTGTACACTGTATTTGTGATAGTTTTTTTTTAAAATTAAAACATGTCAACAAAAAGAAAACGGGTGGTTCTTTCATTAAAAGATAAAATGGAAATTATTACGCGCCTGAAAAAAGATGAATCGGGTCAGACATTATCTGTCGGGTTCGGTGTTGGTAAATCAACGATAAGAGGAATAAAAAATAATTCTGATTCCATCACCAGGTACGCACATAATCTTGACAGTGAGGCTGGCAGTTCAAATCGTAAAACTATGAAAACAGCGAAAAATGAATTTGTTGAAGATGCTGTTTACACTTGGTTTTTGCAAAAACGGTCTTATGGGCAGCCCATATCCGGGGCCCATTTTGTGTGAAAAAGCTTTGGAATTAAACATGAAGCGTGGTGGTGACCCAACCTATATCGCAAGTCATGGTTGGTTAAAAAATTTTAAATTACGACATGGATACTACAAATTGTTCTTCACTATGCTCATACATACTATGTTTATATGAATAAACAAACTTGTTTTTTTACGAAGTTGTTTTAGATCTTCCTTTTCCTTATTATTTATAAGAAAATAAATAAAAATTTTGATTATCCGAACCACATCTGACAATATTAGATCGGATAATCAACGCTCTACTGTACTTTTATTATTAACATATCGCCAGCACGCCGGGTACTCGGGTGTAGATCATAAACGGTGAGACGGGAAAACGTAAAAATATTTAAAAAATAATAAAATTATATTAAACTATTAAAAAATAAGAAGCCGTGCACCTTAGCTAGTTTCCCCTACTAATTTTCTTAAGTGAGTTATGATGACTGTTTTCATGTAGGCTATGCTCGGAGATCCTGCAAGGAAGTATAAATGATTTTCGTCGACTCACATTCCTGCCTACCTCTATGGTGCGAGGGGACGCCAGACAATTTGATGAGAGAGTATCGGCCAGGGGCTCTCCGGCCTATCTTGGACTGGGCAGATTTATGCCTTTTCGTTTCACTTATTTATTCATTTAAACGCGAGTTGACGATTCAGCCCTCGAACTATGATTACTTTTATAAATATATGACAGAGTTATGTAACCGACCTCGTTAATGAAAGTGTTGTAATTGTAACCTGCGAATTTTGTTTACTGTTCATTGAATCTTCTTTAAGGTTAGATTCTAATGTTGTTGTTTTTTAAAAAAGTGTACATTTAAAAATCTATATGTGGTTTATTAAGTGTTTTATCTATCACTCAATTTACTGGTATTTTCTTTAGAAAACTTTTGCACATCTTTAACTAAATGTCGGTTAATTCATTGTGTTTACTACACTTTGAATCGTATTATTAAGTTGACAAACAATAATTAGGAATGTTTCAATTGGCTTTCATATTTTTCTCTAAATTATTTATTGGTTTGTTGAGTTTTCTATAGTAGTTAGCTTATTTTATATTTTGATTCTATTAATTCAACTAGTTTTGCTGCATTTTTATTTTTATGTATTGCAAGAATTAGGGTTTGTTGCTTTTTGTCCTGCTATATTTGATATTTAAGTTGAATAGCTTTCACTTTTGTTTATCCATAGATTAGATAGTTGTCACTACATATTTCCAGTTTGATTAGAACAGTCAGTGACCCTTTTATTGCATGAATTATACATGAGAATTTTAATAGTGATTTATCTTTCCTGTGAAAAATAAGTTTGTAAGTCAGGCTTGTCTCAATTTTCTTATTTCTTTTGCTTTTCATTTCTTCATTTTCACTTTCATTTTGAATTTTTGTTCTCATGTTCTATGCCTTTTTTGAGTAACAAGCATTCTTTTCTCTTTACATTTTTATAATCACATATATCCAATAGGTAATAACCCAGAGATATGTCCTTAGTTAGCCAATATTATGCTGTTTTTATTTGTTTGTGTTGTATTAGTTTTAGAATTCAGTTGTTTGTCTCCTGAATTGAATTACATTCTCAATTAATTTTGATCAAGTACAGACAGGGTTTTTACCCACTTATATTGATTATAAGAAAGAAACTAATGTGGATTTATTTTTTCACATATTGTTGATATCATAAACTTTTCAATTTGGTTTAAATGATAATAGCTTATAAGGTAAATTTTTAATGAATAAGTTCACATCATGCTTTGCAAATGTCATCCAGAACTGTGTAGTCACCCCTCCTTCTTCAATTTAAATATTTGCCTGCTCTGATCTTTACATATCAACTTTTTTGGAGTATCGTTTCAAATTTATGAATCCACCTGATGTACTCTTCTGTTTTATTATTAATTATAATAATGATATTTGCCGACACCTTTTTTTTATAGAGTGAAAAGAGAGATTCAAAGGTTTCTAATGTAATGAATGGTAAATGCATGTTTATATAAACAATTTTACTCTAAATGCATAGTTACTGTTTGTTTACAATTCACCAGTTCTCTTTTAACGGTTCTTCCAGCTTTCTTTGCCTCTCGATAACGTAAGTAATGTATTTTTCATTCATCCTAACATCTGGAACGTGGATTTCCTCTCGCCCTTCGGGTCTATTTCCCTTTTGCTACAAATAGGGTTATATTAGTTGTTTATTCAATAAATCAAAATTATTCTCTATGATAAACTGTCCTCCAGTTTTTTTCATCATGAACACATTTGTTTTCCTTCAAGTCAAATATGGGGAACCAATATTCAGTTATGGACTGACAATTTCTAAATTGGATTTTTTTAAATTTTCAACGTTGAGGAAACTAAACGCACAGTCCATATTCATTATGCTGACACCATTATTAAAATAATATAGTGAATGCAAAATTGTAAAGAAGGTATGCGTTATCGGTAAAGTAAATTAATCTGTGAACTCCCAGTGGGTTATTATATACCCAAGAGTTAACTTGTGCAGTGATCTGGAAGTTATTTAGCTCATTTTTTTTTTAATCTTTTTTCATTATTTCTTATTAAGAGTTAGTTGTTTAGGAAGTTTGAAAGTGTTTTCACTTTTTCTATTGCCTTTCCTGAAGTAATATCCTTTGATCATTGGCTACTATTGGGTGGGCAAATTGAAAAAAAGCTCTATATGCCATAGAAGTTTGTCTTGTTCAAATGATTTTACTACAGTATTCCAGAAAGACGTAAGTTAGGCAAGACAATAGTGAACATTAGAGTTATCTGCATACTCATAGTTCCTAATGCCTACAATTAGTCAGCTTATGTAAGCTACAGGCTACCGAAGGATGGCTCTTCACAATTCTAATCTTGAGTGGTTTTCTCCACTCAGGAACTTATTGGTATGAGTGGAGTTTTCCTCCTAATGATCAAATTGTTAGTCTGTCTTTTTTAGAAAAAAACAGGAAACAACTGTATTTCCTTGTGGCCGTCTCTTTTTCAATGTTGAAATCAAAATTTCATATCCACAGGAACAATAGTGTCTTGAAGATGTACCTCTTACTGGGTAGGAGGATAATACCAATTTTTCTAGTTCATTTGCCTGCCATTTAGAGATTTAAGACTTCAAATGGTGGTATTTTTGAAAATAACAAAATGTTTCCAATAGCATGAAGACATCAAGATATCATTTCTAAGCCACCCTCCCTCTGAAATGGAAGAATTTTGCATGAATGATGACAATTAAAATGCAATCATCACCCTATTATCAGAGAATTTATTATCTCATATGAAATATATCTGATTGTAATAATTATTCCAGGCATATTACACTATAAAAGATGGCTGCGGACCACTTCTGCCTGAGATGGAACAACTACCAAAGCAACATGGTGTCGGAACTGGATATACTGCGAACTGAAGAATATCTCGTCGACGTTACACTCTGTTGTGAAGGACATAAATTTAGAGCACACAAAGTCATACTGTCTGCATGTAGCCCGTATTTCAGAAATGTTTTCAAGGTAAATGTTTAATACTATCAGAGTTTTTAATATTTTTTGAATAGTTATAAAATTTGGAATTTATTGGAAGAAAGTAATTTACTAAAATGAGAATGTGAAAAGGAAACACAATAAAAATATAATGCAAGAGTACCCTCTGTCACATTATCGATTGAAGAGGCATTTCAAAAAATTCTGACACCCACCTGTTTAAAAAACAGTTTTTCTGAGGAGCATATAATGTAAGGTATATACTTCAGTTTCATTATTCAAATCATATTATTATCAAGATCTGATACCATTCCTTAATAAAAAATGACTATCTTCAGATTATGATCTCTGTAATGACAACTAGCTGAAAGTTAAATAAAATCAGAACCCTGTTTTTATATTGACAGGTAGACTGCTTAGCAGGTACAATAGAGCACTCTAGTGTGCTAAGAATTAATATGTTATATTTTAAATGAAACTGCATTAATAATTACATAACTAAAAAAATTAAAAAAAAAAAAAAAAAAAAAAACCCAAGCTCCTATAGAAATTATAATCAATTCCATAACATGTATACATAAATATGAAACATATTTACTTTTACAATACAAATTGCACTTCAGCTTCTGCGAAGATGTGAAGGAATATTTTTGAACTTTTGTCATGTGACCACTATAGATAGTTTTTATAGAACCAATCTTGTTAAACTATTGATGTCCAGTTCTACTCACGTCTTAGTAACAATCAGCTGGTATACCCTGAACTACTATATTTTAAGCTTAAATTCCAATTTATTTTTTTTAAATTAACTTTCATTGTGTTAGGTACTTGAAAATAGTGATGATGTCATTATTTAAGAGTTTACCTTCCTTACTCAAAAATATTTATTTGATCTGGCTCATTATCAATATTAAATCGTTTCATTCAACACTAAAGCTCATAGTGGCTTAGTGGTATTAATGACTGGGGATCAGGAAGGGGGGGCATTTGGAAATTCAAAATATCTCAGTTATTATGAGTCACTACTAAAAATATTATAGAACTGTTATGCTTACAAATAACTTAATTGTAGTAGATTAGACACTTTTTACTTTAACCACAAACTTTATATTAACACCATGTTCTCATACATCTATCAACCTGCAACACATGATCTCTCCAAAACAACTCAACTACTAAACATCTGATCTACAACAAGAACCAATCTTGTTAAATTATTAACGCTCTACAATTGTTCTTCTATACATTTTTCCGTAGCTCAAATTTTAAGCGGTTTTGAGCCTTCAGTTCAGGGTTTATACTTAGAAATACATAATATATGGTGAGAGGAGATCAATAGTGTGTCATATCCTCTCCTTGGAGAATGGATCGAAATCTTCTCAGTATATGCAACTCATGTGTCGTAATTTTAATGTATTGCATGTTATTAAACATTATATATTCACCATTTCCTTTTTTGAGTCTTGAGTAATTTGATTTCTTATTTATTTTTTAGGAAAATCCTTGCGAGCATCCTGTTGTCATATTAAAAGACGTTTCTCCCGACGATGTTGAAGCGCTATTGAGCTTTGTTTACCAGGGAGTCGTTTATGTCTCGGAGAAGAAACTCTGTTCGTTCCTCCAGACGGCCGAGCTGCTGCAGATAAAGGGCCTAGCAGGTGCGGCATCCAGCTTCAGCGATGAACAGGCTAAGCAGGCGCTGAGTCAGGCTGGCCAACAGAGCCCCGTCAAACGGAGGAAAGGAGCTCCTGTTAGGATAGTCAAGCAGGAGGATGGTGAAGAGGGGAATGCAAACCAGATGGATGCGGATGAAGATTCGAATCGGACCAATGAATATTCGGAAGACATGATGGAAGAAATAAAAAACGTAATAATCTGATCTAGTTTTATGCAATTAATAGCTGTTTTAACAGATTTACTCTTAAGTGAACCTCCTATTGAGGTTTTGCTCATTACGAGATTTTTGAAAAATATTTCAAATGTCCACCAGGTAGACCTAGGAGATGGTGAATATGAGGCCCATTCAACTATATATATATATATATATATATTATTTTTTTTTTTTTTTTGTTTCCTTCCTATAGTAAACCTATAAGAAGGCTTTTCATTTTTTTCTGTTTGTCCCATCCAAGTTAGCATATCACATTCATTTGTAGTCTATTACAAATAATTTATATATAAATTATTTAAAGAGTACAACTTATATTAAAAAAAAAATTAACAATAATAATGTTAAATAAATACATATAAAGAGAACATTATTAGTCTTGAAAAAAAAATTATTGATTATCCGTAAATATTTTAAGTATAGTTGTATCAGCTATAATAAGTATTCAATGCATAATAATATAAATAGTTTTCAATAAAATTAATGTTATATTCAGATATATTTCATTAATTGTTCTTCTTTCCGATCTCGAATAATTCTATCTATTCAGCACTGCGATGTTGGCTGCAGTGTTTTTTTATGATTCTGAAGCTTTCCGTTTTAGAGAATATTACCTTGTAAATTGACTGGATGATTTCTTATTACCGTTTGTATTTATTCGCTAACATTTTCGGTGGTGTTGCCAGTATGTCTTTTGTCAATCTTCTCGTGGGAAATCTGCTTAGTTTAAGCAGCCCCTGCGTGACGGACTTTTTTTTTAATTCGAGGCAAGAAATAGTACAAAACAATCTTATTAAAACTGTAATATTCTGTAAAAGTAGTTTATGCATTTTGCATATTAACTGAGATATTTTTATTTCATTGGTTCCATCCTTCAATAAACCCCAACTCCTACTCTTCTTGTTTAAAATAAGTTGTTTCATTGTGAAACGACTTGATACTAAATTTAAATACAAAATATTGTTTTCATTGAACATTTACTTGGTGAGATAAATGCAAATATGTTGTGAGATAACACCATTAATTAATATTTTGTTCTTTGCTTGAAAATATTTATTTGGTTTGCGTCATAATCAATATTTAACCTGTCATTTGAACAATAAAGGTCATATTAGTTAATAGCTGTAATCGGGCATGGAATATTTGCAATTATCACAAAAAGTAAAAGTTCAATGAGAACAATATTAGGCATTTGTACGTCAAATAATGTGCTTCATTATATTGAAGGTTGACACAATCCATGGCATTTTCAAGTGATAAAAACAGCAAACATTCATTAAATTACAAAATGTAGTGCAGCATAGAATTTTATTCACTTAAAATAAAGGAGAAAACTTCGTTGTGAGAAGACTTTTCTTTTATATATATATATATATATATATATATATATATGTCTGTTACTGCTCTAGTTGTCACAATTTATGTTTGATCATTACCCACTCAATATATAAGCATTTCATGTAAAACTAAAGATCATATTCATTAATGATAGAAATCTGACCCTGGAAGGGGGAATTGAAATAAAGTCCGTCACACAGGGGCTGCGTAAACTAAGCAGATTTCCCACGAGAAGTTTTACAATAGAGAAATTTCACGAGAGCCGAGCAGTTAATGAAACGGCCGAACTAGCTTTTGGCGGGAAAGACACTTCGTCCGTTAGCCGCCCAGATTTAATAAAAATGCAAATATCTCGGTTAATATTCAAGATAGAGAATAAATGTATATAACAAAATTTATAGTAAATTTAATTCGTAATAAGATTGATTCTGTACAATTTTGGATCCGACGAATAGTAACGGAGATATTTCGAATTTTCGAAAATCCTCCCCTCTAAACCCCCCCCTCCCCGTGGTCCGATTTCAGCCGTTAACGAACTTGATCTTTCTTTTTACATAAAACGACTAAATATCGAGTTTGATAACGATCAAACAAAAATTGTGACATCTAGAGCGGTAACACACACACACATATATATATATATATATATATATATATATATATATATATATATATATATATACAGTTTTTGAACGGACCTTATTTTCGTTATCTACTAGGTAGGATCGATGGACATTTGAAGAAAAATTTCGAAAATTCTGTCATGAGTACAACCTCAATAGCTGATTTCCCTTAAGGGAAATCTGCTAAAATCCTAAATAATCAATCTTGTTGCAAATTCAATTTTCTATAAATGTTAATCTTTGCACTTTTTCTCTGTCTTGAATATTAACAGGATATTTCCACTTTTATTTTACTGCCTTACTGAAGGCCTCCACTTTTAGTCTTCACAGGTTAACAATAAGCCAGTATGTCACGAAAAAACTTAATCCAAGCTTAAATTCCAAATGTTATATTATTTATTTTTATGTGACATGTGCAAACATGTTATCAATGAGGATTTTATATTCTTGATTTAAAAATCTGTACTATGCTCAATATTTAGCTGTTTCAATCAATACTAATGATAATATTTGTTTATGGCTGAAATTTGAACAGTTATTAGGAGATTTAGAAGGAGACATTCGAAAGTTCAAAATATTTTCATTGTTATGGTTCAGATCAAATAATGTTATAGAAATAATCTTGTTAAATATGGTTGTTGTTCGTGTTTTTTTTTCTCTTTCTAATGTTCTTACATTATTGAAATTACAACTATGATTACCATTGATAGCATGATCTGCTATATAATTTTATTTTCCTTTGGGGAAGTCAGTTATTGAGGTCGTACTTTTTACCAAACTCGATATTTAAGTGTTTTATGTAAAAAGAAAGATCAAGTTTGTTAATGGCTAAAATTGGACTAGGTTTAGGGGAGCATAGAGGGGAGAGGAATTTTGAAAATTCGAAATATCTTTGTCATAATTCGGATCGAAAAAGTGAATAGCAGCAATATTATTGCAAATTTAATTGCCTGTAAATGTTGTTATTTAAATATCTCCTCTATCATGAATATTAACTCAGATATTTGCATTTTTTAGTTTTCAGTCTTCAACAGCAAACCTGCTCTGTAAAACTCCCACTCGGAACTCATGTCATATTAACAATAAGCTGTTATATCATGAAACAAATTATTTGAAGCTTGAATACCAAATATTGTACTCATTGAACTTTTATGTTTAGAGATAAATGCAAATACGTGATGTACATGGGAAATCTGTTTTTTTTAATGCAGCCCCTGACTGATGGGACTTTTTTTTTTTATATTTATAACATTTTGTTTGGCACGTAATGAATGTTTGCCATATGTGGAGTTAATTAAATATTTACTTTATAAAAGTTTGTGTTTAATTTTTTTCTTGTTTTTTCAATGTAACAGGAAGAGGATGATATGTCGAACGATGAGTCTGAGGGCGAGGCAGGCGGAGGGGGAGGGGGAGGAGGAAGTGGGGGGGGGTCTATAGAAGGCAACGGAGGGACTTATCCATCGGAGAGGACGGACGGAGAAGCAGATAGGCTCGGCATTCCACACGTCACTGGCCTTCATCGGCAGGAACCGAATCTACAGCCTGCATTACCACAGCGACATCAATCCCAACCTCCAATTGTCTCAGGTATTATATATACTTATCTTATTATTATTATTTATTTATTTTAAGCAATTTCCCTCAAAGGAAATCAGCTATTGAGGTTGTACTCATGACACAATTTTTGAAAATTTTCTTCAAATGCCATGTAGTAGATGATGAAAATGACTTTCGTTCAAAACTTTGTGTATGTGTATATATATATATATATATATATATATATATATATATATATATATATATATATTTGTCTGTTACCGCTCTAGCAGTCGCAATTTTTGTTTGATCATTACCAAACTCGATATTTAGTCGTTTTATGTAAAAAGAAAGATCAAGTTCGTTAACGGCTGAAATCGGACAAGTGGGAGGGGGGGGGTTTAGAGGGGAGGATTTTCGAAAATTCGAAATATCTCCGTTACTATACGCCAAATCGAAAAATTGTACAAAATCAATCTTATTGCAAATTAAATTTACTATAAATATTGTTCTATACATTTATTCTCTATCTTGAATATTAACCGAGATATTTGCATTTTTATGAATTCTGACGGCTCACGGACGGGTGACTTTCCCGCCAAAAGCTTGTTCGGCCGTTTCCTTAAGTGCCTGCCTCTCGTGAAATTCTTCTATTGTAAAACTTCACGTGGGAAATCTGCTTAGTTTACGCAGCTCTTGTGTGACGGACTTTTTTAAATTCTTCCCCTCTTAACCCCCCTCCTCCTCATGGCCCGATTTACGAGAAACAGGTTTTAATAACTAGAAGTCTTTCCAAAATGTTCTTTATTAAAGCACAA
This sequence comes from Riptortus pedestris, assembly GCA_019009955.1. NCBI lineage: Eukaryota > Metazoa > Arthropoda > Insecta > Hemiptera > Alydidae > Riptortus > Riptortus pedestris. Next base: position 180,155,845 of record CM032229.1, read on the forward strand.
GGTCTTTTGGCACTACCCGCCCAATGGGGGTCACCTGCCAAACAAAACACCGCCACCTGGTGATTATATTTTACCTCCCGAGTGTATTCCTCTTTACTCATGGGTATATCTAGCAATCAGAGTTATTAAAATATATTAACAACTGTCTTCGAACCATTTCTTTCACGCTGGAAATAGAAGAGGACGCTAGAAGAAATTATCGTTTTATGTAAAAAGAATGATCAAGTTCATTAACAGCTGAAATCGGACCAGGGAGAGGGGGAGAATTTTGAAGATTCGAAACATCTCCATTTCAAGTCGGATCAAAAAGGGGTTAAGAATGAATCTTATTGCAAATAAAATGTACTATAAATATTGTTATATACATTTATTCTCTATCTTGAATATTAACAGATATATTTGCATTTGTCAGTTTTCAGCCTTCAGTAAACCCCCACTTCTACACACGCCACATAAACAATACTCTGTTATACAATAAACCACATTATTCGAAGCTTAAATACCAAATAATGTTTTCATTGAACTTTTACTTTGTAAGATATATGGAAGTTCGCTCTGTTGATCCTCCTCCCTTCTTTTGTTTTTGGATTACTAAAATTTGAGTGATTGAGATCCTGATTCATTACAATTTACTAAAGCTAGTGAGGTAATTTGTAATGAATCAGGATCAGTTTTATCTCAATTACTCAAATTTTAGTAATCCAAAAACAAAAGAAGGGAGGAGTATCTTCTACAGAACGTATTTCCATATATCTCACAAAGTAAAAGTTCAATACAAGTACAAATTACAGCACTAGCTTTAGTAAATTGTTTTCAATAAAATTAGTATGTTATATTCAGATATGTTTCATTAATTGTTTGTCTTTCCGGTCTATCTATGTATTCAGCGCAACAAGGTTGGCCTGTGTGTTTACAATTCAGCCGATTTTCGTTGTAAAGATTATTAACTTGTATTGCAAATTAACAACATTCACGATAGTGTTACCTGTATGTATATTTATCTATTGTAAACCTTCACTTGGGAAATCTGCTTAGTTTACACAGCTCCTGTGTGATAGGCTTTTTCATTATAAACTAGCTGAGGCTATTAGCAGATTTCCCTTATGGGTAATCAGCTATTGAGGTTGTACTCATGGTGGGATTTTCGAAAAATGTCTTCAAATGTCCATCGATCCTTCCTAGTAGATGACGAAAATGAGATCTTTTCAAAATTGTATATTTATTGGTCTGTTTAATGCTTTAGCGGTCACAATTTTTGTCTGATCGATACCAAGCTCGATATTTAAATGTTCTTTGTAAAAATGAAGATCAAGTTTGTTAACGGCTAAAATCAGACCTGTGGGGGGTTAGAGGGGGATTTTCAAAATATCGAAAATTTGTATAGGATCAATGTTATTGTGAATGTTATGTTCTAGAAATGTTGTTTCGTACTTTTTTTCATTATCTTGATTACTAACCGAGATATTTTCAATAAAATTAATATGTTATATTCAGTTACATTTCGTTAATTGCTTGTCTTTCCGATCTATGTATCTATTCAGTACTACGAGATTGGCTTGCCTGTTTGTTTCCATTTCATTCACTTTCCGTTGTAGAGATTATTAACTTGTGTATTGTAAATTGACTGAGAGATTTCTCATTATCATTCGTATTTATTCACCTTTTTGTATATTTATCTATTGTAGACCTACACATGGAAAATCTGCTTAGTTTACGCAGCCCCTGGGTGACAGACTTTTTTATTATATACTTGCTGAGGCTACGTTTTTAATATAAACTAGCTGAGCCTAATTTCTAGCAAATTTTTCTGAAAGGAAATCAGCTATTGAGGTTGTGCTCATGATGTGATTTTCAAAACATTTACTCAAATTTCCATCTTTCCGACCCAGGTGATAACAGAAATGTGGTATGTTCAAAATGATATTTCTGCTCTAGCAGTCACAATGTTTGCTTCATGGATACCAAACTCAATATTTAAACATTTTATGTATAACTAGATATCAGGCTTGTAATCGATTGAAATTGAACCCGTGGTAGGGGGGAGGTATTTCGAAATTTCCAAATGTCTCTGCCATTTACCATTCCGATGAAAGAATGTTATAGAAGCACTCTTGTTGTTGTTTGTGTTTTTTTTCTAATATTCATACATTATAAACCAGCTAAGGCTATTTTTTTCTTGTTATAAACTAGCTGAGGCTATTTTTTTTAATAATTATTAACTAGTTGAGACTATTTATTTTTATATTTTATATTTCCCTTCTCTGATTTCAGCCATTAATTAACTTTTTTTATTTAAAAGGTTTAAGCACTGTATGGTAAAAATTAAAAAAAAAGGTAACATACATAACATGTTATATATATATATATATATATATCTCCCCCTCTTTCTCCCTCTCTCTCTCTCTCTCTCTCTCTCTCTCTCTCTCTCTCTCTCTCTCTCTCTCTCTCTCTCTCTCTCTCTCTCTCTCTCTCTCTCTCTCTCCTCTCTCTCTCTCTTCCCCCCCTCCCTCCCTCTCTCTCTCTCTCTCTCTCTCGGGCAGGACCAATGGACATTTAAAGAAATTTTTCGAAAATCGCGTCATGAGTACGACCTCAATAGCTGATTATCCTAAAGTGATCTGTAGTTTGTGTTCTGTGAGATTTCGCTATCCTATATACGGCCCAATGACGATAAAAAAATTAGCATAGGGGGACCACAGATATGAGAAGCCTACTCACTCACAACACACACACACACACACTCATATATATACATACAATCACACACACACACACACACACACTCTGACTCATGGGTTATCAGCTGTGGGGCCGCCCAATGTGCATAGATTATGAGATCTGAGGGCATTATTAGCAGATTTCCCTTCAGGGAAATCAGCTATTGAGGTCGCACTCATGACGTGATTTTCAAAAATATTCTTCAAATGTCCATCGATCCTACCCAAGAGATGACGAAAATGAGGTCCGTTCAAAATTATATATATATTTGTCTGTTAATGCTCAATCGGTCACAATTTTTGTTTGATCGATACCAAACTTCATATTTAAACGTTTTTATGTAAAAAGAAAGATTAAGTTCATTAATGTCTAAAATCGGACAATTGGGAGGGGGTGGGATTTCTGAAAATTCGAAATAGCTACGTTACTCTAGTCGGATTGAAACATTGTATAGAATCAATCTTAATGCAAATTTAATGTACTATAAATATTGTTATAAACATTTATTCTCTATCTTGAATATTAACCGAGATATTTCAGTTTTGGGCCTTCATTGAACCCCCACTCCTACTAGTTTCATATTAATAATAAGCTAATATATCATGAACCACTTCATTACAAGGTTAAATACCAAATATTGTTTTCATTGAACTTTTTCTTTGTGAGATATATGCTAATACGTTCTGTTGACCTCCAACCCTTCTTTTGTTTTTGGACTACTAAAATTTGAGTGATTGAGATAAAGCTGATTCTCATTCATTCATAGTTACAGCACTAGCTTCAGTGAATTTTTTTCATTAAAATTAATGTTATATTCAGATATATTTCATTACTTGTTTGTCTTTCTGGTCTATCTATCTATTCAGCGCTATAAGGTTGGTTGGCCTGCTTGTTTAGAATTCAGCCACTTTCCATTGTTGAAATTATTAACTTGTATTGTAAATTGACTGAAAGATTTCTCATTACCGTTTGTATTTATTCACTTAACATTCACGGTAGTGTTACTTGTATGTATATTTATCTATTATAAAACTTCGCATGGGAAATCTGCTTAGTTTACGCAGCCCTTGCATGAGGGACTTTCTGAATATACTATATATAGTTCCTGATGTTCTGGCATATTTCTCTATTATTAGTTTTCGTTTTTTTTTTTTTTTTTTGTTTACAGGTCAATACCAAGTGCCCGTGACAGGTCAGTCTCTCCCAGAACTCCTTTCACCACAAGGTCAGTTAAAACTCTAATATTAAACATTTTTGCTTTTCAAATATCTATAAAAATTTATTCAACGTAAACAAAATGGCATGGTTATTAATTTTTTTTTTTTTAATTTTATATCTTAATATATTTTCTTCAATAATTTTCATTTATTTTACTCATTTTTTCCTGATTTTTTATCCAAAAATGGCTATGTTTATTATTTATTTTATTTTTTAAAGGCATATTTCAATACTAATTGTATTTGAATAAGTATTTACTCCCATGGAATAAATATTTTATCCCAATGTGCCATTTTTTTGGCAACTTATTTAGTAAAAATAAGCAGAGTCTTAAAATTATTAAAGGAGGCATTCATGGCCAGTCTCTGCCAATAGATTATTGGCATAAACAAATTATCAAGCATGATTTTCTAAAATATATACATTGTACCTGATGCTTGCTTTCCAATGAAAGTATTATAAAAAATTAGGAGCTGCGACATCAGCAGTTTTTCTAGTAGAATTTAGGGAACATATTTCAGTTTTATCATTCAGATCATATTATCGTCTAGGATTCGTTATCGTGCCGAAATAAATCTTGGTATTTTGGTTTTTCTCTGTAAAGACAACTAGAAGAATGTTTAAATAAAACCAGATAGCAGACTAGCACATAGTAAAATTAGTATGAAAAAAAAAACTATTAACTGCTTTTGAATATAAATAAAAATTATAACAAAAATAAAACCAAATAATTGGCTAATGAGGCCAATAAAAAATGATCAAAGTATAGTCTTTATTTTAAAACAAACAGCATTAATAATTTCATTAATTAAATAAAATAAGAATCTGAGCTCCAACCATAGAAATTATAATTGATTCAACAACATGTTTACAGATATATTAAACTTTATATTCAATTTTTTTTGTAATGTGAACACTGTCAATAGCTCCTTTTCTAAATAGAACCAGCTAAACCACAAAAATTGCCAGTATGTTGTTAACCATTAGTCCTATGGAAAAAAAATGCATGGAGTTGAATTTAAAGTAATTATATGTACAAGATTGTCTATAAAACTTTTTTATATAACGGACGGAGATAAGTAATCTAAAGGTCGATATATATCATTATATATATAAAACAGACAGATATAAGTAATCTAAAGGTCTATATATATATATTGTTGATATCAAATTTTAAAATTAAAACTGACCTTGTTTTTGGCACTCATTTACTAATTCGTGGAGATTTTGAAGGAATTTTGATGTGGTTTTTGTCATGTAAGGTACCTCAAGTGCCTTACTACCAAGGCACTTACTTCAGCAAAAGGCAGTAACTTTCTATCATCAGGTGTTACGTCCAAGTATCAATGCTTGTGTTATGCATTTTGTGTAGTGGGTGATACCAATATTTAGACCTAACTAACAACTAGCACTAAGTTCCTTGAATGGCCTGGACCTCCTCCATCATCTTAAACCACTCAGGATGGTATACCGCTAATATCCTCTGATCTTGGGCTCTTATAAGTTCTTCCTCGGGCCGTCCAATCACTTCTGCCAGGAGCCTGCTCCTTCCTGTGCCCCTCTGGTGTTGCCATTAATTTTCCCATGCTGTCGAGATCGACACATGGGTTTAACACCTAATAATTAGTACATTAGAGCTAAAAGTACTTGTGCAGAAATAAAGAACTCAAGAATAAAAGTTGATTGTTTTCAATGTTCATCTACAGATTATATTTCTCAGCAACTGGCTTCAGCAAGCCACCACTGTGGATCATGAATTATTTTAGAACTTAAGACTTTAGAATATGTCATGAATCTACTTTAGAATGCGTCATGAATAACCATAATGAAGAGGTTTTACAAAAACTGAATATAGTTTTTGCAATAAAACATGTGCTTGACAACATTCTGAAATAGTCTAGATTAGATCTTCTGCTAACTGAGAACTGTTTTATATAATTATTAACTTTTCTAACTATCTTAAACAAATAATTGTTATCTATTATTTCAAAGCTTTTGTTAGTCTTAAACTTTAATATCTGTTTTTGGCCATTTCAAAATTCTTTGTTTTGGAAAATACCTCCAATCTCTTCCTGCCCATTTATTTCCTTGTTTGCTTGCAATCCAGTCCCTCAGCGTCCTGCTAGACCCGTGCTTCTTTAATGTATCTCTCTATTTTATCCTTTTCTAACACGAGAGTACCTATTTTAAGGTATTTCCCATGCAAATAACTTATATTTACATGTCTCTTCCTTTGCAGGAATAATGACAACTTCAGAATTCTCTTCACCTTTTTCCATGTTGTTTTTTTTATAAATCGACATATAATTATACCCAGCTAAGAGAATTGTAGGATAGTTTTTTGAAATATTTAGACAAATTTAAGTAAATTTGATAATTATAAAGACATAATTTCCACTTCATGGATAAAAGTTAATTCTGATTAAATTTATATTTTTTATCAGTTATTACATGAGCTGGCATATTATTATATCTATTGGCAGAGATTTTAATCGTCCAGTGACTATTTTTTACTTTAAGAAAGTTTTTGGAAACCATTTTATGTAGGTTATCTTATTTAATTATATTAAAGCATGGGAGTTGATATATGTAAAAATGTCCGTTGTTTACTTGTTTGGAGGTTACATTTATTTTAATAGTCGGTACAAAAAAAGGTTTTCAATAAACAATCTTAGGAAGAATTAATTTTACCCCCAACTGTTATGCTTAACTAATTTTTGCAATTTCTCAAGTTTATTCCATTCAAAACAGCCATGATTTTTATTTTCTTCAATATTTCCATTCGCTTTTTATCAATTAATGATACAGTGATTTATTACTATTAAGGTCTTTGGGTATTGACGTCATCACCATATCCTTTGCCTATGTTTTCGCTGAACGTGCTTTCAGTTCCCTCTCGACTCTCTGAAACTGCAGAACTCTGATGTATACATCCATTTTGTCTGGGATTTGGGTGTGAAACATCCCATCTCAGATGTCCCTGTGTACTTCATCTGAGAGGCTTTGATCAGAAAGAAAGTCCTGATGAAGCTGGAAGCATATTAGCCAACATTTGGAAAGGATATGGAACATGGTTGTGATTATCTGATTAAGAGGGCACAGTGGAAGCCAAAACGAATAAATGCCCCAAACCAAATCTCACGAAATGGAGAAATAAGAGGTCAGCCAACAATTGATAATATAATGACGGTAATAGTCAGTATAAATTTATTTAGCTTCTTTGTTAAAAAATACTTAATGTAAAATTTAAGAGCATGAGAAAATGTTGGCATTGAGACGAAGAGGGGTCATTTAAAGTTGCTTAAAATTAATTGTAAAAGATGTACTTCACCAGGGAGGAGAGACTGGGATCTCAGTCTCTGAAGTATTGATTACAAAGTTACAGGATTAAGGGCAGGCAGCTGATTGGAGGTATTTGATCTGGCACTGATGAAACAGAAGTTTCATACAGGTTAACTTCTGAAATTGGAATGGCCTTATGACCCATTATTTTATTTATATACTTTTTTTTATTGGTTCAAATAGAATTTAAAATGCAAAGTAATTGTCATTAATCATCTTAATTTTAGTCCCACCCTGGCTAGAAAAGAGTGGTAACCTGTAGATAACCCACCCCAATTGGCCATAGTTGCATAAAGTGGATGATAATAAATAAATAAAGAAATAATCATCTTAAGTTGATCATTCCATTGAAGTTATCTAATAATAGTGTTTCTATAAAAGAATGATTCAATTTATAAATATAAAAGTTCATCTCATATAATTGCATTAAAATCTTAGATTTTCTCCATGTAAATGGGTTAAATACTTCTGGTCACCTCAAATAATTAGGTTAACTCATGGTATTATCCCAATTAAAGCATATAGTTATAGTAAACTCTTTGTGTTACTCCATATAAGATGGATTAAGCTCAAGGTGTTACCCCATGTAATTGTATTAAACACTTCTTTTAGGCCCATATAATTAGGTTTACTCATGAAACCATGGATTTAATTTTATTAATCTTTTGGTTTCACTCCATATAATTAGATTAATATCTGTAGTCTGATATAATTACAGTAAACTCATAGTATTACCCCATATAGTTGAATTAAGCTCCTGATTGTTACCCATATAATTGGATTAAATGGTTATAACTTATATTTCCAGGTAATAAAGAGTAACTTCAACTACACTCAATTAATATCCTACAAGTGGTCTAATTTTAAATGATGTAGTGGGTAGTTATGTAAGTACTCAACCATTCAAAGAGGAATGTTTTTTTGTGCTAATGGTTTCAGACACCATTGGTATCCTGGGGCTCAGGTTGGCCATGAGAGTTAAGGCGTTGGTCTTAATCTCACATGGTAAACCCAGAGTGGTAAGTTCGATTGCCTGGGCAAAAGAAATTATTTATTGACGGAATTCATTAAATAACATCCTAAGCCCCACCCTGCCTAGAAAAGGGTGGTAACCTGTAGATAACCCATCCCTATTAGTCTTTGTTGCAAAAAGTGGACGTTAATAAATAATAATAATAATACCTGAAGATCTTAATAGTAACGATGAAGATAAGAAGCGTGGAAATCTACGATTTGCAATAGTGCTAGTTGCTTTTTGAGGGGAAATACCTTGAGAGATGGTTGAAGGTATGTGTGTTGGGGGAGAGGAGATGATGGCGGGTGTGTGTGTGTATCTAGATGGAGGGAGACGGGGAGAGTGGAGGTGCATGCAGCCGCAGCGTTGCCAGCTCTGCGGGAAGGTATTCTCCAATTCGGGTAACCTCCGGCAGCACATCTCCAACGTCCACATGCCAGGAGAGAGGGTCCCGTGCACAGTCTGCTACAGGCTCTTCAAGAACAAGGAGTACCTTCGCAAGCACCACGTTCAAACCCATAACGCACCCCTCAGGAGGCACAGGCACCGATGACTTACTGCCCTCGCCTTCCTCCGATATACTTGTCAATTATCGATCGACTAACGTATTCAAGTATTGATAGTCTCATCATTAGTAGCCTTATTATAAAAAAAGGTAGAGTGCAATAATGAAGTGAATCTTACTAATAGCCATCAGCTTATTAAAAGTTTGCAGTACTAAAACATTTAAGTTGCAATACTTTTTGCATTATTTCTGTTACCATTTTTTCTTCCTTACATTCAATATCTATGTTCAGTTATGTATAAAATATTGTTCCTAATGAAATAATTAAAACTTTGTACATGTATGACCAATCATTAGGATATACAATTAGCAAATTTCCCTCAAGGGAAATCAGCTATTTAGGCCGTACTCATGACACGATTTTTGAAAATTTTCTTCAAATGTCCATCGATCCTACCCAGGAGATGACGAAAATGAGGTTCTTCCAAAATTATATATATATCTGTTAACACTCTGACAGCCGCAATTTTTGTTTAATCGTCAACAAACTTGGTATTTAATCGTTTTATGTAAAAAGAAAGATCAAGTTCATTAACAGCTGAAATTGGACTCGTGGGAGAGGGGGTTAGAGAGGGAATTTCGAAAAATTTCCGTTACTATTCATCAAATCAAAAAATTGTATAGAACCAATGTTATTGCAAATTGAATTCACTATAAAATTTCCGAGACGGTTTCCAGTACAATTTTTTGATTGCAGCTATTTCTCAGTCCAATTTTTGTCGTTAATGAACTTGATCTTTAATTTTACATGAAACACTTACATATTGAGTTTGGTGATGATCATACAAAAGTTATGACCGCTAGAGAGGAAAAAAACAAATAATTGTATGTGTGTGCGTGCACATAACTTATAATTCATGTATTGGGACAGAGATATCATACATCACATTCAAATGAAACACAACATTGTATTTTGTTTATTTTATTTGAATGGGAGTATAAGGAAGTCACTTGGTGCCCATGCCAATTTTTTCTTTAGGAACATGAGTATTCTCTTTAACCTTTTCCCTAAATATATTTTGTTCTTTCTTAAAAACCTTAAAAAATCATATTCGTTGATCTTAGTCTCACATGGTAAACCTAGAGTGGCGAGTTTGATTCCCGCCTGGGCAAAGGAATTTATTTAGTGACGGAATTCATTAAATAAAATCCTCAGTTTCACCCTGGTTAGAAAGGGGTTGTAACCTGTAGATAGTTGTGTCCCAATTAGCCTTAGGTGCAAAAAGTGGGCGTTAATAAATCATTTTTTTAAAAATCAAATCATTTTTAATTTTTAAAGCGTGGTTTGTAAGAGTTGAAAAGAAGTAGTGTTATAATGCTTTGACCTTCGGTCACAAAAAGTGCAACTATAGCAAAATTCCTTCTATGAAAGAAAAAATGATATCAGAAATTTTACTTATTCATTAAAAACCTTCATTATTGCTCATATTTTTGATATTTTAGTATTTAAAAAAAAATAGTACATGAAGCAGATAGAAGTATCGCTATTTGTTATAACTGTAATAATTATGGAGCTATTTAATATTAATAATTCAATTTAATTAGAATGCCTTTAGGTTTTTTGTTTTTATTTTTTTTATGTAAGTAATAAAAGAATAGCTTAGCATACTTCATTACGTAGTATAGAATAACTTATTTCAAAATATGCAAATGGATTAATTTGTAATATTTCATTTTGTGAGTTGCTTTTTAATTTTGCTTATTATTATTTTCAAATTTAAACTCCTTCGTTATTTACATTTGTGATTTTTGATATATTATTTTCTTACTCAAATGTTGTTGCAGGTCCAACAACTATCATAAGTTTAATTTTATACTTATGTTTATGTTCAAAATTTATAATCATTTATCATAAAAATCTGTTGATGACTTGTTCAAATATTAATAGTATTAAAATTATTTAATTTAAAAGTAATTAGTTAAATTTCACATATGAATGTGCTTTTATACATAATATGAATTGATTTTTTTTTAAAAATGTTTTTGCTCTCTTTATACTTTCTTTTACAAGGTAAAGGAAGTATTGTAATCTCAAAAATGTTCATTTTTCTAAAAATATATCAGTCTTGTCCCTCACTAAGCCCATTTTGACTAGTTTCGGTGTGTGCCATCTGTGTGTATCTTGCATGATTCATATACTCTACCCTTTCAATGTTGAAAAAGTCCGTCATGCAGGGGCTGCATAAACTACGCAGATTTCCCACCTCCTGGTATGACACACTGCTGATTTCATTTCATCACTTGCTCTCTAACTCTACATGAAGACTGACGAGTACAAGGGGGAGGGGGGTACTAAAGCTTGAAAACAGGAAAGTTCGAATGACTCGCTTCATACTTGAGTTATGGAAAAATGCCTAGAACAACAATTGTAGACCATCAATAGTTTTAAGAAGACTGGTTCTTTGCCATTATTAATAGAGAGAGATATTTTGAATTTTCGAATTCTTCCCCCACTCTAAAACCCCACTATTCCAGGTCCAATTTCAGCCATTAACAAATAGTAATAATAAGATTGATTCTATAACATGATTTGATACAACTTAAAATAACTGAGAAATTTCGAAATTTTCCCTCTAAACCCCCTACCTCCCTGTTTCTGGTCTGGTTTCAGCCATTAACGACTATGAATTTAATGTTGAATTAAATGGTTAAATATCGGTTATGGTATAGATTGAATCAAAAAGGTCTATAAAAGGAGTTAAATCGTAATTGATGGCATCATCTCAGAATGTAAAAGTTCAATGAGAACAATATTTGGTAGCTTCAAATAAAGTGCTTCAGGATATAACGGCTTATTGCTAATATGATATGAGTAGGAGTAGAGGTTTCCTGAAAGCTGAAAACTAGAAAAAAAGCAAATATCTCTGTTAATAATCAAGATAGTATATAACAACTTTTATAGAACATTTAATTTGCAATAAGATTTGTTCTATACAATTTTTCTATCTGACATAATTACGGAGATATTTTGAATTTTCGAAATTCCCCCTTCCCTCAATCCAATTTCAGCCTTTAAAAAACTTATATATACTTATATTTTTACATAAAACATTTAAATATCAAGTTTGATAATGATAAAATGAAAATTGCGACCGCTAGAGCTTTAACAGACAAATGTATGTATACAATTTTGAACGGACTACATTTTGACCATCTCCTGGATATGATCGATGGACATTTGAGGAAATGTTTCGGAAATATGCTAAAATTCAGCCTTCATACTACTCCGCTCTTACTCTTTCGTTTTGAGAAACTGTGACATATCCAGATTGTATTTTGATTCATGTTTACATAGGCTTATTACCGGAAAAATAGGGAATAAATGTTAAGTTGATTATATCACCACCATGAAGTCAGATACAAGCTGCTTAGTTCACGCAGCCCCTGTGTGACTGAGTTTTACTCACAGAAACTAACTAAAATTACTGAAGATGACACTTAGTTTCTTTCTAAAATTGTATTATTTTTGATTAATTAATTGTACAGGTTAGGTTTACAATGAGGAAAATACAGGGTGTGGCACAGAAACTTGCTGATTTAAAAGGTTAATAAAAAAAAATATTAGAGATAACGTTTTAATTCGTTTTACATATTATCTTACATTCTCTGAATTTATTTATTACATTTTTTTAAAAATTACATCGAACAAGTGACAGCCTCCATTGTCAATACACTGAGCTATGCGTTTCTTGGAAGTTCTAATGAACTCTTTCGAGCATATCAATTGGTATGTCGGCGATGGCGATCCGAATGTTGTCCTTTAGATGAACTAGGGTTCGTGGGCGATCATTGTAGACAACAGATTTGAGGTAACCCCAAAAGAAAAAATCGCATGGAGTCAAATCAGGCGAGCGCGCAGGCCAAGGAAGATCGCCTCTCAAGGAGATCAGTCAATTGCGGAAGTTCTCCCTCAAAAGTTCAATTAAACATCGCGCTGTGTGAGCCGTGGCTCCATCTTGTTGAAACCACACATCACCAATGTTCATTTCTTGCAGTTTAGGGAGAAAAATGTTGTAATCATCTCCCTGTAGCGAACTGCATTCACTGAAACTGTGCATTTGTTTTCTTAAAAAAAGTAAGGACCAATTATCCCTACTCTTGATATTGCACACCACACAGTTACGCGTTCAGAATGGAGTGGCTTCTGATGAAGTTGACGTGGGTTGTTAGCACTCCAATAATGCATGTTTTGTTTGTTCACACAACCAGAAATGTGAAAGTGAGCTTCATCACTGAAAAACACGAGCGTGTCGTCAGGCATGTTTTCACCAAGTGCTTCACATGCATTTCGGCGGGCATTAAAATCAGTTTCATTCAGCGCCTGCGTTACAGCCATTTTATACGGATGGAAATTAAGATCTTGGTGTATTCGTCTCACAGTTCCGCGCCGAACGCCGAGGAGATCGGACGAATGACTCTCTCACTCTTTCAATATTTTCTGGAGTTCTGGCCGTCTGATGACCTCCTGAACCGGTTTTTGCTACACTTCCACTCTCTCTGAATGTGTTCACCCACGAAACAATTGATTGCCGTCCAGGCACTGGACCTGTAAGGTGAATATTAAACTGAGTACGGAAGGCGCGTTGAATGGCGATAATGGAACGACCGTTAGAAAAGTAAGCCTCGCAGGCAAACGCACGCTGCTGCTTCGTCCAATGCATGGTGGCGACTGGAGAGGAAAGAAACAAAACTTCAAGACTTCGCCTCTCCAATGACATTGGACTCGCCTATGTCCTCCCACTCCTCACGACAAGGCGACCGATACAAATCAGCAAGTTTCTGTGCCGCACCCTGTAGTTATATTTTATAAGAGAGCATTGGAGCATTGCATTTTATTTTATATAAGCTTTAATCATGTTATATTATTTATCAAGATAATGTAGTGATTTATTAACACTATTTAGATATTTTTATATTTTCCCCACTTTCATCACACTTGAAATTTATTTTATAATTATATTATATGTTTACTGATATTCTAACAATAGACTTATATCAGCAGGGCATGAGTTCAGCTAAAATTCTGTTATTTTCTTCTGTTTGAGTTTTTGTTAGCTCACTTCCAGAACAAAAAAAGTTTTTGATGCATATAATCAGTTTAAAATCCCATAATCATTCCAGGTTTGATCTCAGATTTAACAGGGCATTAATTTCACCAGATAAGCTATTCTAAAAGTATGTATACAAACTTGGTTCTATGGGCAGACTCACAACGAAGTTTTTTATAACCATAATTTAGAGGTTCTTTCATATATTAACAATTGATTAAATGAAGTATCAAATGTTAGTCATAATAATGGAAATATTCAAGGAACAAAGTTTTGCCAACATTACAGCATTAATCCATTTTCGTCATAATGGTCTAAAAATTAAGAACATTTTCAACTGTTTAAAAATTAAATGTAAATTATAAAAACAATAAAGGTTAAAATCAAAACAACAGTAAAATTTCAATAACAATAAATTGTCAATTCTAATTGTTCTTATTATATATAAAACTAGACTTGTCTCCCGTCATTGGTGGGTTGAAATAAAAATGGTTTACTACGGAAATATAAATATTAGATACACCAAATCATCCCCTCATATTCATCAATAACTGAAATGACCTGTAATGGAAACAGTAAAAGTGCTGTCATTCATTTGTTTCACTCGAGATATAAGCAGTTAGACTAATTTGTGATTAGAATTGCTGTTATCCGGAAATAAATTTATATAATAATGTTTTCCCATCGATACATAAATATTCGATAATCGGAAACACTAAACCATTTATTGCCTTCAAGTTAGACATATTTATAATTTTATTCTTGAAGTGTAATATGCCAACTGAACGAATATTAACATTAATATTTAATTTATTATCGTTCTTGTGGTGCAATATATCTATTTTCCCATTAAAATAAAATAGATTTATGATCTTAGCATCCAAAGGAAAAATATGAATTTTAAATGTTTTATGTTATTTATAACATATAATTTAATTTTCATAGTGTTTGAAATATTTTTTTAAATTTTTACAACGATAAAAATATATCGTAAATTTATCACAATACTGGATGTCTGAATCTTTATCTCTCCTCATCGGTGTACCAAATTATATCTGTCACCTTAAATAATCATTCTGTTAATTATTGATACCTATGGGATATCATTTTTAAAAAACAACTGAATTTGAGACTACAATCATTTAACACATTTCGTTAAGGGAAACCAGTTATTGAGGTTCAATTGCTCTCACACGATTTTTGAAAGATTTCATTAAATGTTGAGAGATCCTTTTCACTTTATATGTATTTATATAGTCCTGGTATTTGTAATTTTAGTTTGTTCGTTACTTTATGTGAAACTTAACCCTTTCCTTGCGCAAAGCCACTATAGTGGTTTGAATCAAGCCACTATAGTGGCTTTGTGCAAGGAAAGGGTTAAGATCATTTTGTAAATTGCTGAGTTCAGCTAGGAAGTAGTTGAGGTTTAGGGGATAGATAAGGGGCGTTTATAGTCTCTTGATGATGCTGTCTTGAAAATGGATAAAAGTCCTACCTCAAACCTCGGTAACTGAACTGCTAAATAAAATTTAGAGTGCTATTCTGTGGTTTGAACTTGGTACCTCTAGCGTAGTAATGCTTTAACCACTGGACCACCCTTAGGTGTATGCCTATCACAAAACTTTATTTTAGAATTGTACATTTGGATATCTGCTTTGTTTAGCCTGGTGATCCTTCGGCCAAGTCCTTTTTACAAGATCCGGATTGCTCCAATCTGTTTTTCCGAGCATGTTGGATCCAACAGGAAGTTTTGTCATTTCTTTGTTAGTTTAGATCCACTTGCTATTTATTAATGTTAAGAATTTTCCTCTCCCAGATTAGTTAGCCAGTTTCTTGTACCATGAGTCCCTTTTCACAACCGTAATAGCATTTGTTAATGAAGTGGATCATTTTTGCACGTAATTTGAAATTCAATATGTTTACAACCCAACTCTTCTTGATTGTTTAAGTTAAGTTCTTAGACGAGCGAAATTGGTTATGGTGGAGGGGCGAAGGGGGTGGAAACAAAAAATTTCTCAGCTACAGTTCATCATAAAAATTTAATAAAGGCTAGTGATTGTTTTGAAAGCTATTCTTTTCTTATTACTATACCAACCAAAATCCATGAAATGTTTGATGTCTTCCAAAAATCTTTTTTATCGATCCTGCTTCCCCTTTTCCCCTAATAATGTAATCATCAAATGTACTCGTATGTGTGATGAAATTGTAGCTTATGACATGCTCAAGAAACTCTATCCCCTTTTCTCTAATTTCTCGAGAAGGCTTTACTTTCACTTATCTCATTTAGAACTTCCATTTTGGATTTATTTATAGTCCATATTGTTCTGCTTTCCATATCAGCATTTTTTGAGGTATAAAACTTGGTATTTAGTTTTACAAAATTGTTTGGCAATAATCAAACAACAGTTAAGAATGCTAGACAGTTAACAGGTATATATGTGAATTTTGGGGTATGTGAGTTTAAATTTGAATGGACCTCGTTATGTCATCTATGTTTAAGCAAAATCAAGTAACATTTTGAGAAAGTTTTTGAAAATTCAGTCGTGAGTACAACCTCAATAGCAAATTTCCCTTAAGAAAAATTGGCTAAGAAATCTAAAATACTTTTATATCATTCACCTTATCTAAGTGTTAGATTGATATTAGCAAATTTCCATAAAAATAGCGAAAGGAGCAAAATCAGAGAGAAATTTTCAGAGTATGGAGGTTTGCTGCAGTAAGAGTATTTTAATATTGAATTTGTTCAAGTGGATAGAAACATGTAGAGCGGAATGTTAATAAACTAATCTATGAGTGGGCAAAGTTTTGTTTTTAGTCCTCCTGCCTTTCATTTTTTTTAAAATATTTTCATAAAGACAACAGGCTTGAAATTTATTTATGTCTATTAAAATGGTGTATAGAATTGAACTCCGATAACCATAGATCCTATTTATTTGTCAAAAAGACAAATTAAGAAATTGTCTGCCTTTATGTAGATCTTTTACATTCCTTTTTAGTTACCTCGAACTCCCCTATCATTTACAACCATTTTTTTTATATTACTAATTTGAGTTGTTATAAATTATTATATTTTATAAGTTTATGAATTGCTTAATATTTATTTAATAGAACTATATAGTATTATTCCTAGTCAGTTTACAGAGAGTATAATAATGCTTGTAGTGGTGTATGGATTCACCTTAGGTTACAACATTGTGATATGAACATAAATAAGTAATGTGCTATGAGCATCTAGTTTTAGGGTTGTACATTTTTACAATTGTTACTAAATTAATAGATTAAAACTAATGTTTAGTTTTGGTTGTTGTTATATGTTTTGTTTCTTTTATTATTAATCCTATGTTGTTTTAAGTCCTTAAATTTATTGTCTAATGTAATTTTTGTACCATGTCTAATTTCGAGTAGATTATTTCAACTTATGTAAAACATATCTGATTTATTGTTGAATATTAAAAACTGTTTCTAGAATATCCTCTTTTAATACCTATTTTACTTCCCAAATTCCTGTTTTTAACTTTTATTTATTATTTTTTAATTTTTTTTTTTAGTTCCCTGTTTTTATTATGTAGTGTTATGATTTTCATTGTATACTTTTTAAAGCTTGTTATTAACATACAATCATCTTTTTACATGCCATTTTGTTTTCAGTTGCTTTTCATGTTCTTTTATTTTTACGTGTTAAAATTATTAATCATTTAATTTTTTATGTGTGAGTCTTGAGTTTGATAACCGATTTCGGTTAAGGGATTTATTATTTGGTGATGGTCTTGCCCAAATATAGATAGGGCCGCCTTAGCCTAACTCTGGCTAGTAAAAGGGTGTTAACTTTCAGATAATTATCTTCATTAGCTGGACTCATTATGTGCTTATCATCATCATCAAGATCTAAAGTCTCAAGCCTAATTTTTTCACTGGCTTGGTTCTGTCAGGAACTTTTATTTTTGTATTACAATTATCAACCAAAATCAATGAGAGGTTTGGTGTTTTTGAAGAGATACTTTCTGGGCTTCCCTATTCCCAATAGTTTCACCATCTTTTTCTCCGTGGCCCAAATTTTTTTTTTTTTTATTTCTTTGGATAGTTTCTCAGTTTTTTAGAGAAAATTTAGGAAAGTCTAAAGAATACTATTGACCAAGTTTAATCCGCAATCTAATTACCATATTGTTTGATAACAAGTTCCCATCTTTTGGGGAGTCCCATAAATCCATTTTCATGAAATGTCCTATACATATTGCCGAAAAACTGAGCCAGGTGCTTTTTGCCGTTCTCTATAGATATAAAACACTTACCATTAAGAGGAGAATTTTGGAGGGGACAAAACAAATGATAGTTCAAGGGGCTAAGTCTGGGCTATATGAATTCTGAGGAAAAACTTCCTAACCAAAGTCCAACAATGGTTTCTGTGGAGCCAAAGACTTGTGTTTTCTGACATTATCATATGGTGGAAAGAAACACCACTCCAATTTGCCAAATGTTGTTACTACTGGTCAATTGTTTCCTTTAATCTGTCTAACTGACTAAAGTATTTATCACTAATTTATTGTTTCGTTAATTGCCAGTTGGCCATAGAACACAACACCCTTACAATCCCACCAGCAATAGCTCATAACTTTTTTGGCATAGATATTAGTCTTTGAAGTGCTTGGAGATGGGCCACGGGAATGACCCCATGATTGTTTTTGCCTAACCTTATTGTAAGATATCCATTTTTTGTCTCCAATTTCCACAAATATCGAAAATAGATCATTTTCATTGCATTTAATGAATACATTGGACATTGATATTCAGCCTATTAAATTTTACATCCAACACCCCCCCCCAAACGAAAATCCGACTGACAAAGCCGAGTTGCAACAAATGTTCATGGGCGGTCAAATTCAATATTTTCAGCCTCTCTCCTATTTCCCGAGTGGTAATCTGGAGGTTTTCAGAAATAAGCTCCTTGATAATGGGGTCATTGTTGTCCACAACCGGCCTACCTGAACATTTGCGATCTTCTACATCCAATTCTCCCAACCTAAATTTTACAAACCACTCGCCCACTTTCAGTTCGCTTACTGCGTCTCCATATACAGCACGTATTTTGTTTGCGGCTTGAGCTGCATTCTTCCTTTTATGTAAATAAAAATGCATCAATTTATGTAACTCTCTTGTTCTGCATATCTTCCAGGGTACTAAAGTGTTGATATTTAAAATATTAAAACACCGAAGAAAGCTTCCTCTTTCTCAAAATAAGTGATGTGAAATTCGGATAACTGGGGCTCAGTCTATTCATCAGGCTAAGTATGGCCTTGCAGAAATCCCCAGTACTTTCACTTATCACATTAAAAATTCTACTTCGGATTTCTTTCGAGTTCAGAAGCTTCTGATGATTCTGTACAAAGTAAACATTTACATTGCTTCTAATTGATTATATTCTCTTTTCTGATGAGTCCCATTCGATTCCTAAAAATAGGAATAAAATTGAAAAAGTCATTAACAAATTTTAACAAAAATGGAAAAACCTTATCTTCTTTATTTTTGATGTATTTATTTATTGATGTCTTTCATACTTAACAAAATTAATTTGATATATAAACACCATTCTATATACATTTTATTATTTATGGGTTGGCAATCCTGTGGCTACATGCATCCTTTATCACTTGCTTTCTGCTCTGCACACTCGCAAGCTCGTGCACATATTTCCTCTCACTCACGATTCTTACTGTAAGCTTTAGTTTTTGGTCTTATCTCCCATTGTAAGCATGCATCAATCATCCCTATCATTTATGTTTAGTTTAACTTCATTTCCTTGCCCCTTCTCTTTCAATCAGATGCCAGATAAGGAAGATGAAGGTATGAAACGTCATTTCCTGGGTTACGGGGTTCACAAAAGAGTAATCTGCTATTTCCTGTGCTGGAGCAGATAGCTGATTACTTTGCAGTAAAAACCTTTCATAGTGATGTAGCCTAAATACATATATATATTTCAAAATAACTTCCTTTATCTTCAGGTCATTTCTTCCATTAATCATCAAGCTCTTGTTTTGTTCCTGACAATTTTAGAACTTGGAATTTTCCCTTAGTTTCATTTTGGAATATTTTAGTTTTTAATAATAAGTGATTAACTCTTGCTGTTCTCAAAAATTGAATGCAGAGAGCACTAAATAATATTTAGTGAATCAAGGGAATAACTTCCTACTGCCAACATGGAAATCTAAACAATTACCCTTCAACTATATACTTATTATACTATTCAACTATGAACTAATTATAAAATCATACTAATGATATTAGTGTGCAGTTCAAAACACGCAGCAGATGTTATCATAAACAATAAAGTCCGTTATGCATGGGATGCTTTAACTAGCAGATTTCCCATGTGCTGGCACGACTCACTACTGATCTCATCTCGCCATACATTCTCTAATTCAAATACAAATCCAATGAGTAAACGTGAGCAGCTAATAAAATCTTAATTGATGACATCATCACTAAACTATTTGCATGTACCTCATCTAGTAAACATCTGTTGAAAACAATATTGGGTATTTATGCTTGGAATAAGACTTTTCATGATATGTTTGCTTATTGGGGGGCTCAGGTTAGCCATGTGAGTTAAAGCGTTGACTTTAATCTCACATGGTAAACCTAGAGTGGCGAGTTCAATTCCCACCTGGGCAATAGGAATTTATTTAGTGACGGAATTCATTAAATAAAATCCTTAGTCCCACCCTGTCTAGAAAAGGGTGGTAACCTGTAGATAGCCTGTCCCAGCCTTAGTTGCAACAAGTGGATGTCAATAAATAGTTTAATTTATTTGCTTATTGATAAAGTACAATGACTAAAATTGGGGATTACTATAGAAGGCTGAAAATTTAAAACATGCAAAAAACTCCATTAATATTCATTATAGAGAAAAAGTGTGTAGAACAACATTTAAAGAAACATAAATTTACAAGATTGGCTATTTCTGATTTTTTGACCCAACTCATAGTTAAAAATGTATTTTGAATTTTCTGTTTTCTCCTCCTCTAAACACTCCCCTCTCCTTTTCAATTTCAATTGTTAATAACTTGATCTTTAGTTTTACATGAAACACTTATATATCGAGTTTGGTAATGATCAAATGAAAATAGTGTCTACTAGAGCAGTAACAAACAAGTATATATATATAATTTTGAACGGACCTAATTTTCATCATCTACTAGGTAGGATCAATGGCCATTTAAAGACTTTTTTTTTTTCTTTTTTTTCAAGTTTTTAGCAGATATCGACGCTTTGATTTATTTGACGTGATTTTCAAAAAATTTCCTCAAATGACCTTCGATCCTAGTAGGTGTTGAAATGAGTTCCGTTCAAAATTAAATATATTTATATTGTTAGGGAGTGATTATGATAATGAAAGATTGTTATATTTATATCTCTTTGTATTTGTAAGATATAGGTTAGGTATAAAACATACGTTTTGTAGATTCACAAGATAGGCTTTTGTTTGGGAGTCATGAGTTGAAGAATAAAGAGACACATTCTGACTAAACATTCTAAACCTTTTTTTTTGTGCTTAAGAACATATATATTTGTCTGTTACCACTCCAGCAGTCACAATTTTTGTTTAATTTGTTACTAAAATCTATATACAATCTTTTTATGTAAAACTAAAGGTCAAGTTCGTTGACGGATGAACTCAGACTAGGGAGAGGGGGGGGGTGTAGAGGGGAAGAATTTCAAAATTTGAAATATCTCTCATATTATACATCGCATAGATCAAATCTTTTTGTAAATCTAATTTTCTATAAATGTTGTTATATACATATTTTCTCTATCATGAATATTAACCGAGATATTTGCATTTGTTAGTTTTCAGCCGCCAGTAACCCCCCCCCTTCTAATTTTGTTAAATTGACAATAAGCTGCTATATCGTGAACCACTTCATTCCAAGATTAAATACCAAATATTGTTCTCACTGAACTTTTATGCAAATGGTGGTATGATGATGTCATTAACTACGATTTTTCGTTCTTTACTCAAAATTTTTTATTTGATCTATACCATACTCTATATTTATCCATTTCTGTCTCACTAAAGATCGTATTTGTTATTGGCTGAAATTGGACCAGGAATAGTGGGGGTTTAGAGGAGGGGAGAGTTCGAAATATCTCCATTATTATGAGTCAGATCATAAAATATTATCGAGCCAATCTTGTTAAACAATTGTTACTCTATGCATTTATTTATTTATTTTTTTTGTAACTCAAGTATTAAGCGAATTATTTGTACTTTGTTGTTTTCTGCCTATAGTAACTCCCCTTCCTTCTACTCAATGTTTTTTTAAGTATAAATAGAGAATATATGGTGAGATTCAATCACAATTGTGTTATGCCGGCATGTGGGAAATCTGCTTAGTTACGCAGCACCTGTATGACAGACTTTAATTTGCTAAAACTAAATTTTTAGCCCTTGAAGAGATATTTCGAAATATTGGCGTGTATTTATGTTTCATTTAAAGCAGAAACTGACTGAATTATTCTAAATCAAATCGGCTAGAGGCTTGGGACATCCCTTAAGGGAAATCAGCTAAAAGGCAGATGCCTTAAATCTTTTATGTGCCGATTAAAAGTGGTGAATGTGTACGTCTGTGTTGAAATTTGAAGGTGTGTTTCAGGAGGATCGGTCGGCTGTCCCCACTGCGGTGCGAGCTTCTCGAATAGGTCTTCATTAAAGTACCACGTCCGCCTCATACATTCAGACCTCGCCAACAGACAATCATGCTACCTTTGCCCAGACTCATTTCTCAGCAAGGATTCTTTCAAAGCCCACATGTCAACGGTCCATAACCTCAGAACATAGTTACAACGAATGACTCTCCCTCCGAAAATACCATAACTACTCTAAAATGATAGATTTTCACTCTCAAATAAGTTGTTTTACATGAGAATTTCAAGTAACTGTTTTAAAATTAGTGCTTTATAGCAGGAGTATGTATTGTATTGTCTTCTGAAATGAGATTTATAAGTTCAAATGAATCCAAAAACAAAAAAACGACTGCCAAGATATGGCTTTTCTCATTTAACCTTGGAACATAATTATAACAAAAGATTCTCCCTTTTTAAACAGATGTACAATGATTTTTTAGCAAACCAATCGAAACTGTAATATTTCCATTCTCAGTTGTTTTATGTGAGACTTACAAGTTACTTTGTTATCAAAGATGTTACTGGTCTATGAAAGTAGTATGTATTTTCTTCCGTAACTAGATTTATACAATCCAAAAACAGAAACGACTGCTAACATATGGCTTTTTTTTTTTCATTTTTCGCTTCCCAGTAACCATGGCAAGGGTGAATTTAATTGCATAACTAGCAAAGGTAACCCGGCTTCATCCAGGAAATCATTTGTGGCTGAATGATAATGGTATTTTTTTGGGGGCTTTAGTTTGCACAATATTTTTACATCTTATAGCTTAGGATTTCCATCCGAGTCTGGCGTGCTGGGGATATGTTAATAATAAAAGTATTTGTTATGTACTTAGTTCTACAAAATACATAATATCTTTATATTACCCGTTTCTTGTGCACGTATCTCTTTTTTATATAAAACACAATCATAGATTATAATATTATTATAGTAAAAAATACGGAGTTCGTTTTTATCGATTTAGTCTTTTGCTTTCTATAACATTGTTGACCCCTTCTGTAGTTTTCCATGTTCAACTCTTTCAAACTTGGTTATATGTACATTGGCCAAAAAATGAATGTTACGAAATATCACAATTTTATATTTCACACCTCCCTTATAACCCCCACTCCTTCGTAGCTCGAAATTTTAATATAGCTGATGATCAGGGAGATGTTAATGCCAAATGACATACGGAGTTTCATTTAGTTCAGTTGAGTCTTTTGTGCCATAAAATTGATGTTTTATAGTTTTTAGCTTGTCATTTTATTTATCAATATCTCTGATAGAATGAAATTTACATTATGTTCAAAGACAAATGTAGAATTTTTCATAATAACTAATTTTAAACTAACTACACTTATTTATTTATAGTCAACAGATTCTCAAAAATAACAGTATTACTTCATATTTTATTAATTAGAAGATAAAACTTTTTGTGGAAAATGATGGAATGAAAAACCCAAGTTTTTAATATTTGTTTACAAATCCTTAGTTATCTAAAATCCAATTCAAATATTGAGTATCATCCTTGACAAACTAATGCTTCAAACGATCTGGACTATAAGTGCCTTATAACGCTGTATCTCAGAAAAGAATCCTGTATATTTCAGAGGGAGGGTCATTTAATTGTGTTCTTCAATATTGACAAGTGTTTTGTTCATTTTTTTTTATCTTGTTGCCATTCAAGATTCGAGTCTTAAATATTACTGAAATAAGTTGGCGAGGTCAATTACTATAAGATGCGAGAAAGCTCTGCGGAACAGTAAGTCGTACGTAATTAATGTTTGCTTCAGCTTGTAACGTGGTGGGGAGCCGACTAACTCAAGACTAACCGAACTGTTCTCCCTCTGCGATAACAGGTGAAGGTCTTCATGTAGCTCTTAGTTATTTCATATTATATTTATAAGTTAAGCGGATCTAATGCTTTATTTTTCAGCTTAATACATTAATAAATAACAACAGTGTAATACATAACTATACCTGCCAACTCACCCGATTTAGCCACTGGACTTCCAATTTTTAAAGCTCCGCACTTATGAAAGCACACTTGTGTGTCCAATAGATTCCTTCATTCAGTTTACTAGCAAGTCAATCCTAGTCTTGGTTGGAGTCTACCCATAACTCAGAGCCTTTATGGGTGTCTTGATAATATATCTCTTCTGAAGTTCAAAAAATCTTATGTAACCACCACATGTCTTCCTTCTACTCCTAATGAGAAATAAACAAAATCTTTCATTACATTTCAATTAAAATTATTTGATTTTAAAAATGATCCACGATATCTCCATTCCAAAGCAACAAAGCAAATATCTCTTAAAATATAATTTATACATCTTTTCATAATTAACAAAAAAGGTCCTATAGAAATTTTTTGTATCTCCAATATGTATGGAGAAATCTTAATTTTTGTATTTTCACCCTCCTCTAAACATGCCCTCAATTTTGATCAAAAGGGAAAACACAAAACTAGATTTTAAATTTCAGCATTATTAGACTAACCGTTTTTTTGAGTTATGCTAGATAAGTACAGTCGTATCACCGAAACTTGTAATAATAGGTTCTTGGATGGCCAAAATGGATAATTCTGATAAACCAACCCTGACTAGAAAAGGGAGGTAACCTGTATGTAACCCATCCCAATTATCTGTAGTTGCATAAGTGGATGTTAATAAATAACAATTACAATAACAAGAAAATTGATATAGAAATTTAAATAACATAAATGATTAATAATTTAATAAACAGCTAGTTTTAGCTAGTGTAATTATCCTTCTTCCAGAATCGATATTTCATATCAACACTTTTCTGTAATTAATTTATTACACCGTTCGTAATTTTAGTGAATCAATTTATTAATCAGCTGATTAATATTGTAGGTATTTTGTCAGTCTTGACTTGACTGTCTCGGTGGTCGAATTATTTTATAAAATGTGTGGAACTCCTGGAGAGACATCTTATAGGATGTGAAACATGTAGGGTGAAAAATAAATAAGTGGAAAATATTGAATACATTTTTTTTCTATTGGCCTTTCGTCTTGCATTTTGCAGTGTTTGTTATTGCAATTTTACTATTTTGCATAGTGCAAAGAGAAAATTTCCTGTTTGTTAAAATATATTAGTAGATCTATGCACATATTTGTTGAGCGCCGTTTGCTAAGAAAAAAATCCACCTAATAGAAAACTAAATGCAGTGCCAACAGTATCCCTCTCACTGGTCCATTCCCTCTAAATCTTGTGATTTTTCCATTTGTGAGCATGGCAGGTATGTATTCCTTAATATCTACTAATGGAAAGGATTAATCATCAGTTAGCAACATTACTAATATTCTATTTATTCATTTTTAACATGGAGACAATTATTTTCTTCAATATGAGTAATTTTAAGATTTCCAAAACAAAACATTGAAATAGTTATTCCAAGGTTTTTTATATTTGTTCAGAATGAAACAACTCATTTTACGAAGATGTTATAATGGATCTCTTCACGACAGTCTTCTTCAGCTGAACAAGAATTGAAAACAATCCTTAAGAATTTTTAAGTATTTATTGGTGAAACATATGTAATTCTAAATGGAACAGAACGTTCGCATAAATGTTTGGATTTATTTAAGAACAAAATGTTTATTTGGTGATAGAAAACGTTATTTAAAGCAAATGCACCTGTAGAGATACAAGATGGCTACCCAAGGATTAGGTGACTCCTTCTGAAGTGGCTTCTAATATCTGTTTTTAACGAGTTTCCTTTATAAAAAGTAGTTATTGGGGTTGCTCACATGGTAAAATTTCACAAACATGCCTCAAAATCTTCACGTACCTATAGTAGTAAATAAGTGGCAAAAACATGAGTTTAAATTTTAAAATTTGATATCTTTATACATATCTATCTATAAATTATTTTTCTCCTCTAACAGTCACAAATTTGGAAATATTTAAACCAAACTCCATATTTAAACTTGTATCCGGAAAAGAAAGGTCGTGTCCATTAATGGCAAGAATTAGTCCAGAGGGAGGGGGCTTCACAGGTTAGTTAAAACGAAAATTCGAAATATCTCGTGTATTGTGAGTCTGATTGGAGAATGTTATTAACCAATCTTGTAGCTAATTTAATTCACTAAAACTTAAGCTCTATTCAATTTTTACTTATGAGGAACTTTAAGCAAGATAGATAGGGGCAAAATTAGCCTTTTTCATGTTTTTACTTTAGAAAAAATATCTATTGAGGTTGCTCACACGACAAAATTTCACAAAAATTAATTAAAATCTTTGCCAAAGCTAAAGTGCGATGTGCAAATAAATATAATGTTTTACATCTCTCTAAACATATCATTTCAATCAATTATTTTTTCTGAGGCAGTAGCTCCAGTTCTTATTTTATTTAATTAATGGAAGTTTCATTTAAAATATATCCCATTGATTTTAAGTGAGTTTTTTGTCGTCAGAGAAGGGGAGATTGGTCATTAGAAAGGACCATTTTGTCTTGATAACTTAATTAAAAATATTTATATCTACTGAAATGATACAAAGTAGGTTATATATTATGTTATACTTTCTTTACTAAAAATAAAACATAAAATAAAAATTATACATCAAATTCTCAGTATCTCAAACAAAGACAACAATTAACTATCTGTAATATTTTTTTGTTCAATACTCTTGTTATGTTAGGTTAGCTGCAAAATTTTCAAATTATTTTCTCTAATTATAATACAAGGCAAATATAATTTTAGTCGCCTATTTCTCAGCCATTTTGAAATTTAGAAATTCATAGCTTTCTATAAGTGTCATCAATAAAACATTTGACCTCCGAATTACTTGGGAAAATGAATTCTGAGGAATTAACTGTTAATAACTATCAAGAATCACAATGTATAAATGTATGCAAACTTAGTGACTACATTGTCATTAAAAAGGATGTTAAAAAACAGAACTATAAGTTTCCTTATCAGAGGCACTTGATCATAAAAATGACAGCAGGATGGGGAAAACTCATTGCAGCAAGAACAATTAATTTCAATTTGACAATTTTAAATTTTTTGCATTATGTGTAACGTTCTGTGTTTGGGGAAGGGGGCTCAGGTTAGCCGCATGAGTTAATCTCTATTGTTAAACCTAGAGTTGTGAGTTCGATTCTCACTTGGACAATAGGAATTTATTTAAAGAATTCTTATTTATTAATGTCCACTAAGTTTTGCTTTGCTGGACGGGTTATCTACTGGTTACCACTCTGGCTAGAAAAAGGTAGTAACGTATAGATAAGTGATCCCAACTAACCATTTAGTAGCACTAAGTGGACATTAATAAATAACAATTCACTAAATAAATTCCTATAGCCCACGTGACAAACACAATCATTTAGTCACAAACACATTAAATGAAACCCTTAGTATCAGCCTGGTTAGAGAAGGGTGGTAAACTATAGATAACCTGTCCCAATTAACTGAATCACCAAGTGTATGTTAATAAATAATATTTGTCTATATGAGACTATATATCAGTTTTTGGATTGGGATAAAAGAGTAGAAGAGTGGTTGTTTACTTGGAGAGAGATAAAGATGTCCAACTCTTCTCAAGTTTTTTTTTATTTCAGCGCTAAGTGCTTTCAAAGACTATTGTCTCCATCTTCAGAGCTACTGGCATGTATGCGCTCATTGGGAAAGACAGCAAGTCACTGCAAGAGTGTCACTTTTGAAGACTATTGTATCGGAGACAATAGTCTTCGAAAACGCTTAGCGCTGAAATAAAAATTTCTGAATAATCGGACGTCTTTTTCTCTCTTCAAGTTAAAATATTCTTCACTTCCAACAGCACTGCTGTGGAACAGAGTGGTTGTCATCCACATCCAGGCTGTGCAAAGACAAACCATGTCTTCTCCAGTTAAAATATACTTAAGGAGACTTATGAAATAATTTTTTCTTTGCTTGTGAACTTTTACTAATATGTAGACTTTTCGTGACAAATGTATTCATTTATACCCCAGCCCAGGCTTTGGGGAAATTCCACACAACACGCTTCTTATCATCCGTTGTCATCACAAGGCTAAACACTTCACCATCAAAATGCTGATTAAAAAAGGTATTGCATGCTGTGAAAAAATTTACAGTGTTAACTCTGAAGACTCCATGGCTCTATGCATGACATTATTTCCTTCTTGTTCAAAACTAAAAGTACCTTAATCATAGACTCTACAATAAGGTACAAATACAATGAATAGGACCAATTCTTAAAGATACACAAGGAAAATAATTCTATTTATGAAAAATCATTGGATTTTTATAAAGAAAATTTTGTTGAAGAGTTTAGTGATCATCAATTCAAGGTTGAGAGTCTGTAGTTCGGGTCAAGAAAAACGATACCAAAGAAGATGGTAGGTTTTTTGGAAGAAATAGGGATTGACAATGATGACTGGAAGAACTCAATCAATTATCTTGTATTCGCTAAGAATAGTCTATTCATACAATTATATATATAGGCATTGTTTTATTTATATTTTTTCCATGTATTTTTCTTTTTATATCCTTATTTTCCTTTTTTTTGTTTAATTTTTCTTGCAAACTTAGTACTTTTATCCAGTAAGAATTTAATGTCACATGATTGATGATTTAGCTTTGTTTTCAGCAACTCACCAGCCAAACTTAATTGCTTAGTAAAGTGTTTTTCTTTATCTCCTTCTTCTTTTTCTTCTTCTAAGAGAACATTTAAAGTAAACAATGTGTTGCATTTTTACTTTCAGGTGATAGTAGAAACGGAAGAAGACCTTGCCCGCTCTGTACCAAAGTGATCTCGAACAAGTCAAACCTTCTCAAACACATGAGGATAAGGCACAGTGACGCTTATAACCCTGCGTGCTGTGTGCTCTGCAACAAGATATTCAAGAATAAATACAGCCTCCGAGCCCACCTCAACATCTACCACAAGGAGTATATAACGCCTCCCCCTCAGCAGGCCCCGCCCCCTCCCCCTCAGCAGCCTAGCCTCCAGCCTATAGCCCCGCCCACTTCAGCCATCGAGCAGCTCCCTCAGCCGCAGTATCTCTCAGGAGGAGTATAGCAGTCACCGTCCGTCCCTCTCCTCGCAGCATCCTGACAACCTCATCGCAACCATTGCTTCCACGATCTTTCGACTTTGCCTTTATCAATATTAAATATTGCGATTACTCTATTTTTAATAATATTTTGTATTTACAGCTTTCTCTTACAAAGACCAATTTTAAGTAGGATAAGAACACTAAGAGATAAGGATAAGATCTCACTGACAGTATTTTTATTCAGTACTTTACTCTCTTCATCATTTTAGCAGATTTTCATTCGAAAAAGGAGCTATTATGGTTGCTCACATAAGATAATTTCACAAAAATTACTATAGGTAATGAATGCCTAAAACATCGGTTTAAATTTAAAAATAAATAGTCCGGATTCACTTCAAACTGTAAATTAAAAACAATAACAAGTCTACACTATTTACAATTGGTACAGTTTCCACCATCACAGTTAGCACGAGACACTAGATAATAACTTTGCACTCGCCAATGTAATTTGTAACTCCCTATATTGGTTAACCTTTTTCACTGTCGGAATTTTTAGAACATCTGGTCTTTTTATACCGCGAGGTTACCTCATATAATAGTGAACGACTCACTTACGGTTATTTGAGTCACCTCTACATACATATCTATTCATTGTTTGTCTCATCGCTCCCTAATTGTCACAAATTCCGACAAACCGAACTTCATATTTACAATTTGTTCCAGATGAATTTCATCCCCAGCCCAAGAAGAGGAAGGTTTTGTTTGTTTATTATTAATAATATGCAGGGGAGAGGAAGGGTTTAAAGGGATTTAAATCGAATATTCGAAATATCTCCATTATTATATTCCGGATCAAAAAATGTTTCGTAACAAATTTTGTTGGTAAATAAATTTACTGAATTTGTTTTTCTTTGTATTTTTTTTTCCGTACTACTAACTGTTAATGAGATATAGTTGTTTTAGTCGAAATTTGGGCTGGCTGGTGGAGGTCCATCATCATCGGAAGGATGAAAAGGTCAAACACACCTCCACTCTTAATCGCTCTCTTAATTAAGAGTTGACGTGTGTTTGACCTTTTGATTCTTCTGTTGAGTTGTTTTACTGTTTTAAACCGGTCCTCTTTAGTAAAAAAAGCTATTGAGATTTCTCTCGTTATAAAATTTCTCAAACAATCTTTCAAATTTTTACAAATCATAGTAAATAAATGCCAGAAACATTATTTCGAATTTTAAAATTTGATGTGAGTGTTTATTTGTATACGTGTACATATATATATATATATATATATATATATGTAGTAGTGTCGTAGCCAAAAACTCTAGCTCATTGTCTTATTGTTTTATATATCTGTATTCATATTGTTGAATCAATTATAATTTCTATCATGGGAGCTTAGGTTCAATTTTATTTGATTAACGTAATTATTCATTCAGTTTTATTTAATATTTATCCTATTTCTTTTAAATGATTTTGTCGGCTATCAAAGTCCATTTATTTGGTTTTAATGTTAGAATTAATTTTTAAAAAACACTAACAGGATTTTTTTTTTCAACTGTACTAGATATTAGAGCGTGTACATTCTGTTTGTTTCCCTACTTTTTTTTTTCTCCTCTAAAAGGTACTATTAGTCTTTATTTTCTTTTTGCTAGTTTAAAAGAAACAAAAGTTAAGAATTCAAACTTAATTTTATTATTATTATTTATTAACTTCCAATTTTTGCAACTAAGGCTACTTGGGTCGGGTTATCTACAGGTTACCACCCTTTTCTATCCAGACTGGAATTGAACTCCCCACTTTTAAACTTAAGTTTAAAATTATAGCAAAAGCACACTTTTAATTTCATTACGAAATGCTCATTTTGGTGGCTCCCTCACCACCAAATCAAATAGCGTGTACAGAGTACTGAATAAAAATACTGTCTATGATTTCTGAATAATTTATCGTCCGTCATGTCTTTTGTACTATCAATTAATTTCATACTTGCGGTATCCGTATATATATTTAATTGATGAGACTGTGTGTGTTTTGTAGTTCAAAGTCAATTTTTAATTATTTTTTTATTGTTTATGAAGATTGCTGGATATTAGTTTCATAGTTCATAATTATATCCCTAAAGCTTGATAACATTTTTATAGTGAAGCTACAAAAACTTGGATTCCAATTTATTCTTGCATGCTAGAGCTCACTAGATTTCCTTTCCAATTGAATGAGTTAATTATATATATATATATATATATATATATATATATATATATGTACCTGGTGATTTACCCATCGTTGACAGATTAAATCTTTAATGATGATTATATAATGTTGGATTAATTTATGCACTAAGCTATCCCGCTATTTTCATAACAAAACATATAGCCAAGAAGAATACATTTTTTTCATTGCAAAAAGGCCAAGGGAAAAATTTTCATTGAAGAAATATTATCGAATTTGTGTTAAGTATTCTTGTTACCCGTCAATAAATTAAAAATGATTTCCAGTCGAAATATGAAAACGGGATTGGCAGAAGCAATTAATAATCCTTTTATTCCTTTAACATTATGGAAGATGTTCTTCCTCTATAGTCTCCTGATATCGGAACTCAAAATTTGAAATTTGTATATTTAAACAAAACTTTAAGACCAATAACTCTATTCTAAACACAATTTGTTTTTCATGTTTTATCGATAAAACCATTATTGACAAATATGAGTTTCTATGTCAAAGTAAACACCCACCCCTGAGAATGGTAATAACGTATGAAATTACTCATATTAAACATATTTATTCCCTTAATATATATGCAATTAATTTCTCAATTCTATTGGGGCATTTTCATTGAATACAATTTGTCTATGTAGAAGATGGAACTCAAAACTTCAAAATTCATAAATTTAAATGAATGAATTAAGACCTTTAATTGTTATTCTAAACACAATTTGATCTTGAGCCATTTTTGAGTGATGGAGTAACAAAAATGCAAGCCATTTTTGAGTGATTGAGAACAAACAGTCAGACAAGATTTTTAATTTTGTTGCCATTGTTTTTAGAATGATTTGAAACGTGATAAAAATGGATACCCACTGAATTTACAGACAAACCTTAGTTTTATTTATGTATGTATATATATACACACAAATGCATTCATACATACATATCCTTATAAAAAATCAACCCTGGATTTTATTTCTAATTTTTTTTAGTGAATACTATTATAGGCCCTATGATAAAACCTAGACTTATCATAAACTTTTGAAACTCTTAGGTTACAAAATACACCATTTGTTAAAATTTGTGTCAATTTACGCAGTATCATTTAAACAGACTTTTTTTTATCATTGAACACAGAATGTAATTCCACTCCCAGAATCTATAGATGTGTGTCTAGCATAGGTTTAATGGGTAAAAACAATAAATTATTTATAGTAAGTTGCAATACATTTGTGCGGTTACCGGGCTTTGATTTTATACTTCCATGATTTTCCTGAAACCCACTCATCGTTGTGAATCAATTGAGTTGTTGGAAATGTGTTTAGCCGGCCTTTTAATGTCATACCTGCCCCAGTTTTATTTTTTCCTCCACTCCTATTATAAAAAGGCTAAATTAGCAAAAATTACAAAAAGTGGAGCACTTCTATAAAACTAATAATAATAATGAAACTGATGTCTAAAATAAAAAATGACAACATTTTCTATCGAGAGATAGATATGCCTTCTTGATGGATTACTGATGGTTGGGCTTTGACATTCAATATGGCAGCCCTATTTATAGTACTTTTGTATCTATTTCTATCCAGTAACAAAGTGATATATGATATTATTCTTATATTGGTCAGTGCATGATTCCGTGCCATTTTTACCATGCTGTAGTTCCATAAAAAAGACTAGAAATGGCACACAATGGCTGTATGATTGTGGTCCATCATTTGAATCAAATTTGCGAGTTGGCTGTTTATTAATGTTAACCAATTGATTTAGACCATTTTCATCGCAAAGAAAAATTTTTCCAGATTTCATTCGTCTCACAAGTCAAATTTTTTGTTTCAGAAAACCATTTTCATGGTGTCTTCTCAACAAGTGTTTCATTCTTTTTGCAGATTGAGAGGTCATACTCATGATACGATTTTCAAAATTTTTCTTCAAATGTCCATCGATCATACCTAGGAGATGATGAAAATGAGGTCCATTCAAAACTGTATGTGTATATATATATATATTTGTCTGTTACCACTCTAGTGGTCATAATTATTGTTTAATCGTTACCATACTATTTCAGATATATTTCATTAATTGTTTTTCTTTCTGGTCTATCTATCTATTCAGCGCTACAAGGTTGGCGGCTGGCCTGTTTGTTTACAATGCAGCCGCTTTCTGTTGAAGAGATTATTAATTTGTAAATTGACTGAAGGATTTCTCATTACCGTTTGTATTTATTCACTTAACATTCACAGAATTTTTAAATTGTATGAATACCCCAGTACTAGAT
Organism: Riptortus pedestris; assembly: GCA_019009955.1. Taxonomy (NCBI): domain Eukaryota; kingdom Metazoa; phylum Arthropoda; class Insecta; order Hemiptera; family Alydidae; genus Riptortus; species Riptortus pedestris. Next base: position 180,189,911 of record CM032229.1, read on the forward strand.
CTATGATTAAAGTTGAAGTGTAAAATGGCCCCAATAAGCTGTTAAAATATACAAGCTCATTTTCACATCAATCTGAACAACAAAAAATAAAGCTTTCAAGATTCAGTGTTACCAACCCAATGATGAACAGTACGGAATTATGCAACAACCTAATATTTTAATGTGTATTCTTGTGTGATGCTTTCATTTAAGATACCGCTGAATTTGTAACAGTTGGTACTAATTGTGCTAGACATCAGTTTCATTATTTTTGATTGTTTAAATTAGTGTTTTATCATTTTTTGGACTAACGACTATTAAGTTTTTTGGCTTTAAAAAAAAAGATTTATAATTTTTATCTTTTAGTCCCTTTAGAAGTGCTAATAATGACAGAAAATACTAAGGAGTTTTGTTTCTCAAGATAAATTTAATGTAATGCTCTACTCCTACTGTTAGAATATGCATTGATGAAAGAGTTACTGACTTCCATTCCCTTCTAATTATATTTTATGTTATAGTCAACAAAAAATAATTAGTTACTTTCACCACTTATCAATTTCTTAAAAAAGTAATAATTTCTTTTAAACACACATTCTGCCTTAGAGGAGTATGGTTTATTTTTCACGAGTTGTATAGAATGTGAGTGCTTCTTTGCCCACAAAAATTAAATTTGATCAAAATTCATTTACATTTATCATATATGATTGTACACTTGCTCATTAAATTGTTTATTCGTATATAAAACCAATAACTCACTGAAACATTTTCTTACCAACTTCCATCTATTGGAGCAGCATAGTAAGACATTTAGAAACAAAAAAGGAATTTAGGTATTTTTTCCAAGGAAAACCTAATCCAGGGCTAAGTTATCCAATACTAGCCTTGATAAGTCTTTCACTTTCACCTACCTCATTTAGAACTTCCACGTTTTATTTTTTTGAGTCCAGCTTGTTCTCGCGATTTTGAGCCAAATCCAAGTTTTCATTGCTTCCAATCTATTATATTCCCTTTTGTAAAGAGCCCAACTTTCGCTCTCGTGAATCAGTGTTTTCCAGACGAAAGACTTAGCAAACATCTTTTTTTTTGTTATGCTACTCGCTACTGCTGCTTTTTTTGTTATAATACTTTTAGTTAAAATACTCGTTTTGCTTTGGAAGGCTTTTTAGCCCGTGCTAATCTTCTATCATCTTCAACTTTACTATCATTATCGTGATAATGAAACAAAATTCATCAAATTTCACATTTTTTTATAATCTCCTTTGAAAAGTAAAACGAGAATCTAGTGAGCGTTTCCACTAAAATTGATTGCAATCTTATTTAATGAAAACAAAAATTAAAAATACTTCAGTATTTTATTATTATAACTGATTACTGCTGACAGAATTTCTTTTTCCAGCTATCTTCCAAACTGTTTCAATAATTTTTATTATGATTTATTTAATCTCTATCATTTTTTAATTTCATTGTTTGCATTTTGAGGTGTAAGGCTAAAGTGATTATTTTATTTATTTCTTAAAAGTTAAACAATATATCTAAATGTGAAGCATATCAAGCTAAATTTGGTTCTATTGTAATTGTTTGAAAAAAATAATAATTAAGAAATAGCTTAGTATATTTTATTAAAATTTCAATTATTGTTTGGAGAGTTTGCTACCTTGTTGCAAGAAGCTTGAGCCTTAAATCAGTTACTTGATATAATTATTGGTCAACCTCGTATGAAGAGAGACTTTAGTAATGGATATATTTTTGTATTTGGATTTAAATCCAACACAATATCACTGTAAAAATTTCCCTGAAAATTTGCATGTATTTATTTTTTTTTCGAGGCTTGTACAAATTATGTTTGGAGTTCTTTTGATAATTATCCTGAGGTACTTTTGTATTCCTTAGTCCTTATTTCTTTATAATAATTTTATATGAATCCAGGAAATTCACAGAATGCATTGTAATTGCTGGTTGTAATAATGTTCATTTTTATTACTAAGCTATAACTGATTGATAATCGTATGGAATATATTTTATTTTCACTTGATAATGTTTCAATTGTGCTTTTTAATCATCTTCAAATCATAGCATTTTTTGTTATAATTTGTCACATTTCGAAATCGAAATTTGGGAGAGAAGTTCTGAAGGCTCGAATATACTCAAGGCAAGATTTGCCCAAGAAGTTTCACCTTCCTTTTCTCCTGTTCCTTGATAAGACTTTTACTATCACTTACCTCATTTAGGACTTCCGTATTAGATTATTTTGTTCTGTGATTCTGCGCCAAATCCACATTTCCATTTCTTCCAATCTTTATATTACCTTTTGTGAAGAGTCCAATTTTTGTATCCATGCTTATATGCATGCTAGTTAAAATACTCCTTTCGCTTTGGACGGCTTGTTCAACAAGTGTTATTGTTTTTTTGTATTCAGCGGTGATGCTTCCTTTGGTAACAAAATTTCTTCACTTCTTCAAGTATAATGTTTCCAATTCTAATATTTATACTTTGCCTTTGTTGCTTCCCTATTATTTAAAATTTTGTTTAAATCAATTTAAGGTATCCCTTAGAACTTGCAGCGTTCTATACATCTTTACTTCGGGCTTTGCACCAGTGCAATGTCATCTACAAATCTGATGAAGTGAACGAATTTACTGTTAATCTGTATACCTCCGACTGTTTCTTTCGTTTACATTTTTGTCATACAACAACACTTATACTAAAAAGTTAAAATTATATGTCTTATTCTTATAAATTAAAAATCGTGCGTTGATATTAGCAAATTTCCTTCAAAATATTCAAAGTTGTATGTGCCATGTTGAATCTGTGTAGAGCATAGGCCTCCTGAGTTTGTAATATTTATTCTGTTGATATGTGAATATAATAATTATGACTTTGTGACCAAATTTTTAATCTGACTTAAATTTTTTAAAATTTGAATTTTAAGCATCAGTATTTTTCAAAAAGAGTTGAGTGTCTAGGTTTCAATTTTGTGCACATTTAAATGTAACCCTTGGCCAGCAAGCAAGAGAACGCAAAGATGATTTATACAAGCCTTGTTCAAAAGTCGTATCTTGTATGTTCATTAGTGAATGTAGTTTTTAAGTTTTAATTGCACTTTTCCTTTTACCATTTTATACTTTTTACCTCCTATATTTATTATTAGATATTAATAATTTATTGTAATTTTTTTTTTATGTCAATCAAAAGGGTTGTAACCGAGATACGATATCATAAGACATTTTGAGGTATTTATTAAATGGAAATTAATTTACTAATTTCCTCATCGGAGCAACTTTTGTACCTACTAGATTTGATGTGTAGCTGTCTGTTTATATATATTTTTTTAGCATGTGTTTAGTGTTCCGTAATTTTTAAGCGTAGACTTTAATAAAATCTCTTTTAGGTATAAGTTTTTCAAAAAATTAAAATAAAAGAAAAAAAAAAGACTTACCAAAGTTTTACATATCACAAGAGCTCTTATGGCGACAGGAAGGATCTCGTATTGATTTTAAGATTTCTTTTGGTCTACTTTCCGATAAAATGTATCGAATAGTTAATAATTTAGATGCGTAGGTTTTGGATTAACACAGTCCCTTGTGTTCTATTTTTTATACAAAAGTGTTTCTGTAGTTTTTTTTTAATGTAGACACACATAAGTATTTTATACAGTTTTAAAACTTCAAATACATATATATATTTGATATATAGTTTTATATTTCTCATATTATTAATACTGTACATATTAAATGGCCCAAAGATTTAAAAAGTATTCTTTAATTATTTTCCTACGAAAAACAAACAATGTATTTTTAGAATTAAGATGTAATATATTTATTGTACATTGAATACCTATTTATTTTTATTTTGTTTTTGTCATACATGAAATAATCTTGATTCGTAAATTAGAATACATGCCATATTTTAAATATAATAATAACTTTTTTGTGGAACCCCTGTGCCTTCGTAATAATGTTCACGTAAATAGAAATTTATTTTTTCACAATGTATATTTTTTTTTTTTAATTTAAAAGATACCGTTAAAGCAAAAAAAAAAGTCTGTTTCTCAGGAGCTGTGAAAATTTCCGACAAGCTAGTATACAACTGATGATCTCTACTCACTATCTTTTCTCTAGTTCTCCCGTAATAAGAAGCCTATGTAAACAGGGATCAAAATACCAGCTGTGTTTTATGGCTCAGTTACTCTAAGTGCAAATCATGCGAGTAAGAGTTGGGGTATACACAGACTGTGCGATAAAAAATGCACAAATTTCAGTTAACGTTTGAGGTATAGAAAAAATGCAGCAAACAGTGTTTATGGAAAATTAAATTTGCAGTAAGTTCGTTTTATTCAATTTTGTGGGTCAATTTATAATAACTGAGATGTTACGAATATTTGGTTTTCTCTCTCTGACTTGATTTCAGCCGATGAACTTCTATAGTTTTGCATAAAAAGTTTTAATAACAAGTTTGTAACAGTCATACAGCCCCTAGAGTGTTAACAGGTATATATATATAGTTTCTAACTGGCCTTATTTTTGTGATCTGGACAGGATCGATGGTTATTTGACATTTTTTGAAAAATCATGTCATGAGTACAACCTCAGTATCTGATTTCCCTTGAAGGAAATTTGTGCTGTATTTTTATTTTATTTTCTGTGACATTACGTGGCTTTTGTGGGGCAGGTGCAGCTCAGGAGTAGAATGCTAGACTCGTTATCATCATCTGAGTTTAAAACTCAAATTTCAACGGAGTTATCTGTTTTGACTTCCTGAACCAGACTAGTTTCACTTTGAGGTCTGTTCTTATCTTGCATAACTCAATAACGGCTACCCGTAGGATGTTAAAATTTCATATTTAGGATTGTTAAAAGGTTAGTTGTGCATCTCCCATTTTGATCGAGATTGGGGAGGTTTAGTGGAGGGAGAAAATAAAAAATTGCAAATTTTTCTGTACACATTAGAGATAAAAAACCTTTGTATGGGTGGTTTTTTGTTTATCTTTAAAAGATCTATAGACTTTGTCCTATGACATTTCCATCTGATGCATAGGAAATAATATGTTAATATAATATATGTTATAGTGAATAATTTTAAATGAGCTGCAACCAATCTTTTTGTTCATTCCATTTAATGGAAGTACAAGGAAAACATGAGGGGCCCACATCAGAGTTCTTCTTTTCTTTTCTTTTTTGCCTTGCCTCACAAGGGATATTAGGTATTAAAAAAATTCTGAAACTTTGTGTGCAACTAGATTAGTTCATCAGTACCACAAAACTATTTTTGGTTCGCTTGGAACTACAATTGTTTCATATTTCTGAGCAAATATTGTTAAAACAGTAATTGATATAAAAAAAAAGTTTCAAATGATAGTATTATGGTGTACCTTAAAATGTTTCCTTCCCACTTAATTTTTTTAATTTGTTTTATAATAAATCATATAGCACATTTAACAACAAATTCATCCACATATGATGAAGTTATATTCCCAACACATTTTACAAAAATAAGCTAAACATACCCTTATTGTATATTGCTATGCGCACACCTCACTCATCACTTCATGACTCGCTACTTACGGCAACAGTTTCTTCCGAGCAATCTCATAGACACGGCTATAAATTATCAATAAATAAATTACATATTGAATTAACGTGTTTATATATATATATATATATATATATATATATATATATACATATATATATTATTTTAATTGATCATTTGTAAAAACTTTTTTATTTCTTCTGATTGCTAGATATATTAATGGTATTTATAATCTGATCACACGTTCGTTTACACAATTTTTAGCTTATTGTCAAAAATCTGATGGGAATACAACTTTATCATATATGGTTGAATTTGTTGTTAAACTATATGATCCATTATAATACAGACTTTAAAAACTGAGGGGCAGGGAAACATTTTGAAAAATATGACATCTAAAAAACATTGATTGCCCAGTTTTAATGTACATTAAAAGTCATAAAACTAGCGTTTGAATTTTTTTTTATATCTACAGTTTTATGTTCTAATTCTAATACTTGCCCTTCAATATGCGCATATATTTCTTAATTTAATTTAATGACAGCTCATGTGAGGTTTTTAATGGTAAATATTTACCAGGACATCACTGATGATGGAGCGTATGCTCTGAAAGCATTCTGCCACAAAGAATAAATAACTGTGAAGGAACGAGACCTTTCTTACCTGAGATACGTTCAATGTGTCGGCATTTGTCAGTATGACTTGCTATTCGTTTAAGTTCCTGCTGTAAGCACCCTTTTTTCATTGATTCAGTCCTAAAAAACTGTTTTATTCTAGTCTGATTATCTTGAATCTTTTTGATGTAACTCAATGAAATTTTTGTTCATTTAATAAGGTCAGGTACCTTAGTTCATCAAGTTTATTCCATTATTTTACTGGATCTTTTCTGAAGTCTCTGCAACCTTAACGATAAGTATTAAACATCAACTATTCATATAAAAACAAACTAACAGTGGAATAAGAGTTCATTAGATTTTATAATATCAAACTCATTTAAACACAGAAAAAGTCTGTCACTTTCAGATTTCCCACTTGCCTCTCAGGCATCTCTATTTCTCTTTAAGTAAGAAACCTATGTAAACAATGCTCAATATTTATAATGACCATTAAGCTGAAAGCGAAAATCGCCTGTACAGAAGTGGGGATTTACTGGAGGCAGAAAACTTAAAAATACCAATACCTCTGCCAATATTGAGTTTGGAGTAAAAGGCGTAGAGCAACAACTGTAATATTTTATGAGCAATTCTGGTTATATAATATTCTTAGGTCCAATGTACAAGAATTTTGGCTGTTCATGATCTTTTTTTTTTTTTTTAATTTTTATATGAAATGTTTAAATATCGAAGTGATCAGACGAAAATTGAGGCTGGTAGAGGATTAAGAGACTATTTATAGGAGTACATGAACAGCTCTCAAGAGTTCTTAAAGTTTAGGATATTTTTTGCCTGACTTTAATTATATTCTTTATTTTTCTTTTATACCCATCCACAATACAAAACAATATCTTCGAGTATATTTTGACAGTAAACCTAATAGCCATTTATTATTCCCATTAATATCTTTCGTAGTACTGTACAATGTTTTGAAGGATTAGCTTCAGAAAGAGCACTGAAATCATGTAACAAGTTGTATTGAGATACAAGCTCGTTGAATGAAGAGTATGAAGTGTTTGTTCTTTTAATTTTCCCCTGAGGCTATATAATTTTTAAATTGTTTCTAAATTTTAATGTCAAAATATTATTTTGAGTATCCATAAGAAAGTATACAAATATATATATTCTTTTTTTTTGATCTCCATTATCAAAATTTAATTGTAGATTGCCACCTGCAAATCACAACATTTCTTTAAAGATTTTATACTATAAACACTTTTATGAGGCTGTCACATTGCTGAATAAAATATAATTTGTGTAAAATGTTCTTTTCTTCACTTTATGTTTCCTTATACTTATAATAAGTTTACTGCCTTGTAGCCCACCTATTTAAGTCTGTTGAAAATGAAATTACATAATTACAAAATAAGACCTATGGCGATGACTAGGATCAGGGTCTAACTGAAGGATGAAAACCAGAGAATCGCTTTATTGTACAAATTTTTATACAGTTTGTGGGGCTGCTCAATTACATTGAGATGCTGAAGCACACAGCAACTTAGTCAATCCCTAGGACAACAGTAAAACAATACATATTGTATTTAGTCAGTTCAATAACTAAAATAAACACAGTCAGGAACCTAAAAGGTGAATGTCACTAGATATAAAATTAGAAACATCATTATTGTACTAACATGATCCGTCGATCTATAATAAGATCACTGGTCAAAGAAAAATTAAAATATATGGTGGGAAATAATCCCTAAAGTATCAATAATGATACCCTCGACCAAGGTTTGCAGAGCCTTCTTGTCTATTCCCACCTCGTCAAAAAATGTCTGGGTACGTTTAGGGACCGTTCCTCGGGCACCGAACCACAAGCCTATCACCAGAAAATCCCGCTCCCCAAATGATTCCCTAAATTTTTTTTGAGTAAAATTTAGTACATTTGTCGTAAATATTTTTCTTTTCCTGGCAGATCTTCTCCGCTTGATCAGGGTCGTTGCTCTCGTACCTTATCGTTGGGTCCAGGATGTAGGCAAATTTACAATTCTCCTTGAAGGCAATGATGTCCGCGTACCTCGTTGACCCTGCGTCATCGACAGCGTACACCTCTTCAAAGCATGTAAAATTCTTAGCTTTCATGAGCTCCATGATAGCGTGCTTTACCCGGTGATGTCGCCTCGTGATCAGCAACATGTTATGTGGACAATTCCCGACCACATGGGCCGGTGTTTCGGTCTCCCTGCCACACCTTCGACAGAGGGGTCCAACATCCGCTGACTTCGAGACAACTCCCGGAACACCACGCAGTGGGGCGTAATTTATATTGACAGAGTTCGTCCATTCTGAAGCAGAGAGCAACTGTTTCTCGGTCATATGCTTGTTCAGTCCTGCGTTTTCTTTAAAATGGTGGACTCCAACACCCTGCCACTTGCATGATGTCCACACCTCAAAGGACTTTTCTCTAAGAGTCTGCCTAATTTTTTTGACCGAGACTGTGTCTCCTCTGGAAACAACTTCCAAGTCCAGCCTGCTCAGACACATGTCTGCCTCTGCTTCATAATGGAAGATCCTCTGAAACAGTGGATCGCTCACCCGCGCCAATTTGCCAGCTATTGCTAGATGCTGAAGTGGTGCCTCCCATTCGCATCTCAGTAGACCAAGGCCACGATAACGACGCGGAGCGTAAAGCATGGCGGAATTTGTAGCTGCTGGCAGTCCAAGCATAGACTTGACACAACGTCGTATCACGACATCGATACCTTCCAGCAAGGCTTGACGAAGCTTACTAAGCGGCGCTGTCTGTAATGGGTATGTCAGAGTGGGGAACAAATACTGGTTGAGTACATTTAGTTTCTGATCAGGTTTTAGTAGCTGGGAGGACCTTAGCTTCTCCAGATTTTCTGTCATCTGTTGAATGGCATTATCATTGACTACTACTTCACCAGAAATAGTGCCGAGATACTTGACAGATTCGTCCTGATCTATTGACTGAATCGGGCTACCGTCCTCCAAAGATAGTTTGTCCCTCACAAGCTGACCCTCAATCAATATAACTGCTGTGCTCTTGGAAAGGTTTACCTCAAGCCCGATTTCCCGTAAGAGCCTTTGGACCAGATCCGTCACTCGCTCTGCACACATCTTGTCCCTCGTAGTCACAGCCTGGTCAACGGGCAAATCCGGTAAGGATAACACCCTCCTCCTCCTCAATCAACTTATAACCCACGTTGTTAGCCAGCACCTCATCAAAAAATTTGTTCATAAAGGAAATTTATACAAAGGTTAAAGAGTGTTGGAGAGAGTGGCCCACCTTGAGGGACTCCTCGTCGGGCCTTAATAGGGCCTGTTGTCTTTTCCCCCGAGTTCACCCATATTGTATTATCCGTTACCAAAGCCGCTATCAGGTTCTTGACATCCTTTGACACACCCTTGGATTCCAATGTTCGCAGTACCTGAGAGTGACCCATAGATTTGTCAAGTGCCCCGATCACATCCAGAAAAGCGACCACAGCAGACTTCCTTTTCAACCTGGCGTCTTTGAGGATCGCATTAATTATACGGGCATTCATATGACAACCAGGCATCCCTTTAACAAAGCCCCTCGGCACTTATGGAAGCCTACTTGTTGCCTCAGTTCTGCGTCCAAGATCTTCTCAATAAAATATATGACTGGTAATATTTCATTTAGAGAATGAATGTATAATAAATCATGTGCCCTCAGGAGTCTTCCTTAGTGAGTGGACTGTATTAGCAGATTTCCAGAAAAAGAACTAAATACATAACAATAGAGCAAACAAAGATAAAATTCACAACTACGTACAAAACTGGAAATCGAAACTTGAGAATTGAGTTACGATGGACAATACAGATTTACATAACATATTTAAATAATGAAAAAAAATAGATAAATAAATAAAGCGTAATAATTAAAATAAAATAGGTATCTAAAATGAGTATAAGAAATTTAAAATAATTAAGGTTTAGATAAAATATATGCTGTTACAGGAGACTATTTACTTAAAACTCTATACCTACCTAATACACACTGGAGTGATTGCACACACACACACACACACACAAAGACTAAACACGTTCGCGCACAATTATATGGAAAATTAATTGGTAATTTGTAGTTGCGCCGACTGTGGCAATCTGGCATAGATTGGGATGAAATACCCCCTCGGGAAGTATGTAAGCATTTGAGCCCAAGTTTTGCCTCTCCTTATTAATGCACCTATTCATCATTTGTTGAATCACTCTGTTGGTATTATATTGCAGTTGCATTGCTTTGCTAATGCATCAGAAAAGGCTTATAATGAATATATACAGATTGCTTAGTATGGTCGTCCTTATTTATAAATTTATTACATACTTTAGGTTTCATTACATTAACACGCTAATTTGTGTATTCCCTTTGCGAGAACTTATATAAAAATTAATAAATAAATACTCTTATATCCTATTATACATTGCTTAACTATACACTTCAGTTTCTCTATTTCTATATCGTTCAATACCCAAATTTTCTTGTATAGAGATAGCTTCTTTACTAACAAAATGATTTTATCAACTGCTTGTGAAGTGCCACGGACAATTTTATGTTTCTAGCAAGAAAGAATGTGAACTGAATATTGTTATGAAGTTGGATGCAATATTGTAATAAGCGTCACCTCCAATATATGCATATATATAAAACGCTAGAGCCTTGAAACCCATCAGTTGAGGTTTCAATCTTCAACATGGGATTGTCTTGCAAGGTGAGTTTTCCTAAAGCCTCACCTTAACTTATCCAGTTTGCAGTTTCATTTTCCAAAATGAGGTCCATACAAAATGATATCTATACACACATATAATGTAAATAAAATTGTATCCTCTGTCTGTACATTGATTGTTTTCTAAATATTTCACAATACTTTTCGATTCACATGAAATTGAAACGATATCAATAATTTTTGGATTTATGTTTGTATGCTCGTTATTTTTTCAATCCGAAACAGAATTTTATGAACTTCTGTAGGTGTGTTACCCTTCCCCACGCCTAAATTAGATTTTAGGTTATTGTATATTAATATTCCTAATGATTAACAGGAGGGTTATAGGGGATGCCTGAAATGAATAATAGACGTGATTCATTTTGTTATTTAATTCAACTTTCTTTTTCTTTTCTCGTATTTGACGTATAAAAAATATATACACTAATACCTATAGCCTAATAAAAATTTAATAGGACACTAGGATTTGAATTTGATAGGATCCAAAATCAATAAAACTGCGTGGGTTAGTATTAGAACCTCCTTGATTATAACCTATATTAACATTTATAGAAACGAACAGGAGTTTTGGAGGGGGAGAATCTCCAAGTATTATTTCCTGTTTGTTTCTTAGCAGATTTCCGTTAAGGGAAATCAGCTATTGAGGTCGTACTCATGACGCGAGTTTCGACAAATTTCTTCAAATGTCCATCGATCCTGCCCAGGAGATGACGAAAATGAGGTCCGTTCAAAATATATATATATATATATATATATATATATATATATATATATATATATATATATATATATATATACTAGCAAAGGTACCCGGCTTCGCCCGGGAATTCATTTGAGGATGAATGAAGATGGTATATTTTTGGCAAGGCTTTACTTTCCACAATATTTTTTTTATTTCCCTGTCCCAGTGTTTAGAATTTATACCCGTCGTTACTGTGGTTTGTTAATAATAAAATTATTTGTTATTTAAGACTTCACTGTCCTCAATATTTTTATATTTCCCGTCCTCTGTGTTTGTAGTTTTTTTTTATAAAGTGATGGACCATATAATTCATAATCCTAGAATGTATTCTATCTTCCAAACCATGTATGAATAAGTTTCTTTCCCGTCATGCGGTACAATGTCCAACGGTGACAGCTGTTTTAGATACGTTATAGCCTCTATTAAAACACTCTTTCATAAGTCTCGATTGTAAACTGTGTATTCATATTGGTTTTCAGTAAAGTATATCATAATACATTAACGGAGCAGAGTTAATAAATACCAGAAATACCTGAGTGCACCTCCCTAGCGTTTATTCTAGTAAATTATTTATTTATGATAATTAAAGAAATTCACATTCCTGAGAATAATAATACATTGCTATAAGCATCAATTAACATGTAAACATAGACCAATATGAGGTCGGAAGGGAAGCGGCAGAACTGATAGGACAAAGGAAGTAGCTCGACACTTACATAGCCTCAGTGCTGCCAACCTGAAATGCATTTTGGATAGCTATCCTCTAATACATTCAAATATATTAAAAAATCATATTACATTATCTTCACAATTCTAAAACTGTTTCAAATATTTTCACGTTTTAATTAAATAATGTATTAAATACACTTAGAGAAGGGTGGGGGCAGTATACATTATTTGGTGCAAACTGTTACTGGCGTTAAAAAATAACATAGTTTTGAATTATTAAGGATAAAATTCTAACATGGATTTGAATTAACTTATCCAGGTGAGATACCTGGGTAGTTCATATTGGAATGTATTGTTGAGCATATCAATATTTCTAAGCAAATTACTTGCTTTATACCTTATTTTACAAAAAAAAATAATTATAAAACAAAATTTACACTAATTAAAAAAGTAAACAACTTATGTTATGTGCACAATTGCCAAAAACCAAATAGACGATGAAATATCGCGAATTTTTATTTCAGGCCTCCCGCATAACCCCCATTCCCCTTGGAACCTAAAATTTTTAGTATAGCTTATAATCATGGAAGAATTAATGCTAATTTACATACCGAGTGTTGTTAAGTTCGGTTCTACCGCTAGTGCCCAATAAAATAGTTGCCCCCGCTTTAGTTTTTAGCATATATCTCGTTTATACTTTGTTATAAAAGAAAAGTGTATATAACAAAAGTTACTCTAAATAACAAAATAAACAACTTTTGTTATGTTCATATTTGCCAAGAAACCAATACGAAACGAAATATCGCTATTTTTAATTTCTGGCATCCCTCATAACCCCCACTCTTGCCCGTCCCTAGGAATGTTGGTATGGCTTGTTATAATGAAAGCGTTAGTGCTATTACATATGCCGAGTTTTATTTATTTCGGTTGGATCTTTTGTCCCAAATAAAATTGTTCACTTCCGCTATAGGTTTTAGCGTATATCTCGTTTATAATTCGGTATACGAAAAAAGTGTATATAACAAAAGTTACTCTAAATAACAAAATAAACAACTTTTGTTATGTTCATATTTGCCGAAAAACTAATAGGAAACGAAATATCGCTATTTTTAATTTCTGGCTTCCCTTATAACCCCCACTCCTGTTCGTCTCAGAGAATTTTAATATAGCCTAAAGTCTAAGTTGGGTTAGTAGTAATATACATACCAAGTTTCATAAAATTCGGTTTAGCCGTTTATGCGTGAAAAGGTAACAAACAAACAAACAAACAAACAAACAAACAAACAAACAAACAAACAAACAAACAGACACCAAAGAAACAAAATGCAGTTATGGTGTCTATGACATGTGAAACGAAAAGTTATCGTGAAATTTCGGGAAAAAAATCAATGTACAGACAGAGGTTACAATTTTATATATATATAGATGTGTGTGTGTGTGTGTAGAGAGAGAGAGAGAGAGAGAGAGAGAGAGAGAGAGAGAGAGAGAGAGAGAGAGAGAGAGAGAGAGAGAGAGAGAGTTTTGTGGTAATGTTTCGTTAATCGCTTCATGAGTACAACCTCAATAAGGGAAAACTGCTAAAAAAAAAATATACATAATTTTAAATACCGTCATTTAAGCTGAAAGATACTAATCAATTTTTAGTAAATGCATTCATGAGATAACTGGCCCCATGTTAGCAGATTTCCCGTAAGGGAACTCAGCTATTGAGGTCGTACTCATGACGCGATTTTCGAAAATTTTCTTCAAATGTCCATCGATCCTACCCAGGAGATGACGAGAATGAGGTCCGTTCAAAATTATATATATATATATATATATATATATATATATATATATATATATTTGTCTGTTAACGCTCGTTTTATGTCGTCGTTTTATGTAAAAAGGTAGATCAAGTTCGTTAATGGCTGAAATCGGACCAGAGGAAGATTTTCGAAAATTCAAAATATCTCCGTTATTATGCATCGGATCGAATTGTATAGAACCAAACTTATTGCACATTAAATTTGCTATAAATATTGTTATATACATCTATTCTCTATCTTGAATATTAACCGAGATATTTGCATTTTTATGAAGTCTGTGGTCGGATTATGTCCGCCATCTTCGTCAATTCTCGGCTCAGGCGGAAGCTTCTTCTAACCTGTCGTTTTTAACCTTACCTAACCTTCTTTACTTTGTGAGATTTATGCAAATACGTTCTATTCATCCGCCCCCCCCCTTCTTTAGTTCTTGGACTACTAAAATTAGAGTTATTAAAATATAAATTATTCTTACAATTCAGAAGCCGTTTCAGTTGGGAATTTATTTTAATTAACTGAAAGATTTCTCATTATCTAATCACGGTGGTATTGTGTTACTAGTATACTGATTTCTCTGTTGTAAAACTTTACTGGGGAAATCTGCTTAGTTTACGCAGCCCCTGCGTGACGGACTTTTTGTTAGACAATATCATTTAAAATTCACAGAAAAGTATCGTTAGTTGTTTAAAAGTTCATCCATTTGAATGTTTTTCAGGAATAACCTTTATTTTGCTTTCCAAATACAGGAAATGCTCCTCAACCAGAAAGAATTTAATGGATTAGTTTTGCTTCAAGAAGAGCAGTGATAATATTATACATTATGCTAATATTTATAAATATGCAATGAGAAATAAATATGCATAACATTCGTTATGATAAAAACATTATAGAACCGGTTAACTGCAAACGTTTCGTGAATTTTACTTTTAACTAGCCGTGTCAACATATATCTACAACCTTGGACAGTAACAAATAAAGGGCAATGTTTAAAGACTTTCATTCCCGACATTGCAGAATATTTGAACATTATAGATACACCCAACAAACGGTAAATGAGCCAGTTATGAAAATAACAAACCGATGGCCTGTTGAGGATAGAACTTTATTTAAAGTGAAGTAAAGAACTAAGGAAATTTGCCAAAGTTAAGAAAACTAGGAAAATTATGCCAGAAAATATATATATATATATATACACTAGCTCAGATCGCCCGGGAATTGATTTGTGGCTGAATGATGATGGTATTTTTTTGGCAAGGCTTTACTTTGCACAATATTAGATATATGACAGTTACCTGTCCCAGTGTTTAGTTCACTGTCCTCCAAATTGTCATATTTCCCGTCTCCTGTGCATTACGCATAGATTTCAGTTATTAAGGACAAAATATTAACATAGATTTGAGTTAATTTTTCCAGTTGAGGTACCTCATAGTTTAAATTGGAATGAATTGTTGATTATATCAATATTTCTACGCATATTACTTGCTCCACACATTGTTCCTGGAGAAATGTATAAAACAAAAGTTAATCTAAATATCAAGGTAAACAACTTTTGTTATGTGCATGTTTGTCGAATAAAAATAGGCAATGAAATATCGCGAATTTTTATTTCAGGCCTCCCTTAAAACCCCCACTCCCGTTCTAACCTAAAAATTTTAATATAGCTTAATCATGGAAGAATTAATGCTAATTGACATACCGAGTTTTTTTAAGTTCGGTTTAATCGTTAGCGCCCAATGAAATAGTCGACTCCCACTTTAGTTTATAGTGTATATTTTGTTTATACTTTATTAAAAGACAAAAATGAATATGACAAAAGTTACTCTAAATAACAAAATAAACAACTTTTGTTATGTTTATAATTGCCGAAAAACCAATAGGAGACGAAATATAGCTTTTCTTCAATTCTGGATTTCCTTATAATCCCCACTCATGTTCGTTCCTGAGAATATAAGAATAGCCTAAAGTCTAAGTTGGGTTAGTAGTAATATACATACCAAGTTTCATAAAATTCGGTTCAGCCGTTTATGCGTGAAAAGGTAACAAACAAACAGACACGAAAGAAACAAAATGCAGTTATGGTGTCTATGACATGTGAAACGAAAAGTTATCGTGAAATTTCGCGAAAAAAATCAATGTACAGACAGAGGATACAATTTTATATATATATATATATATATATATATATATATATATATATATATATATATATATACCCGTATATTTTGAATGGGCCTTATTTTCATCATCTAATTTTTAAGATCGATGGATACTTAAAGAAATCATTCGAACATTGCTTCCTGCATACAACCTCAACAGATTAATTCAATTTGCTAAAAACTTAATTTGAAATTTTTTTTTTTCATTTCAGTTGCTCTTAATTGCACTATCAACTTTAGTTGAACAATCTGATGCCGATACCTGTGAGCATCAGCTGTACCTAGATCCTGGTCAGGTGTATTATATCATGAACCAAGGTTATCCAGGCTACAGTCAGAGCAAGTACATTTGCCAGTGGCACTTGCACGCAGATCCCGGCAAAACTATATTACTCAACTGCTCTCCTCAATCTCAGCAGGTGAGGAATCTCGGTTTAAGTCTTATGTTGTTATAGATTCATGTTATTGTTGTGAATTTTATAGCTTTATTGACTGTTATTTAATATGACAACTTAATGTTATCTTAATATGACTTGCAATTGTTGTTCAACAGATTTTTCAATTATTGACAAACTGGTGGAATTTGAGTATTTTACTTTTCACTCTAAAGTAAAACACCTTATTTCTAGCTTAAATTTCAAATTATTTTTACACAAAACAGGTTTGAAGGGAAAAACTGCTAGCATTATTAGAAGTAGGTACCTGCGGGAAACATACTTTCCGGTGTTATTTTCTGTTTTCCCTATCAGATTCTGTCTTCTAGCTGGTTGCGGTGATCCGTATATGATGGAAGCGTTGCGGGAGATGAAAGATTGACTATAACTGTAGCGGTAGAATCGTCCCTGGAGAGGCCAACTGAGCGGTTATCTATGAAGTGGTGTACACACTTTACTTTAGCGGAGAAACGAACCCTGAGAGCGTCAAAGCCCAACTGAACTGTATCTTTGTAACTAACCGATGCCTTCTTGAGCTACAAAAGTAGTTTCCGCTGTAGGCCACAGCCTTGGTGATCTGCATGTGTGTGGCGGGTTTTTGAACTCAGCGGGCGCGGGAAATTCCAATTCAAATGACGACTGAACAGTAATAAATAAAACTAAGTTTGAGGATATATTTTTCTTAATTATGATTTGCCAGCTTATTTTTTTTCAATGTAACTCTTTGTATTATTTTTTTTTCCGTTTCCAGGTTCGATGCTCCGATTCTTTCAAGGTTTTTGGAATTGGTGATAATGGACCTCACTGCTCGCCGTTCACAGGAATATCTACTGATGAAAACCTAAATGTTTCCTTGACACTAAACAACAAGTATGTAAATACTTAATTACTGCTTTTAAAACTGTACGTATGTAAATTTTATAATTAATGATGATTATCAGACTTTTCATGAACACCATAATTAATGGTTCGATAGTTCTATTTAATGTTTTTTGAAAGAATGTGAATCTAAGTTCTACATTAATGCTTTAAATACTATAATGATGTCAATACTATACATTAATGATTTGATAATTCTCAATTAATGCTTTTGAAACTATCTCAATATCAACACTGTGATACTAAAACAAGTCCGTCACGCAGGGACTGCGTAAACTAAGCAGATTTCTCACGGGAAGGTTTACAACAGATAAATCTAAATACTGGCAACACCACCGTGAATGTTAAGCGAATAAATACAAACGGTAATAAGAAATCATTCATTCAATTTACAAGTTAATAATATCTATTGTAAACAAACAGGGCAGCCAACTTCTCAGCGCTGAATATAGGATTCTTCTAGACCGGAAAGTTGAACAATTATGAAATATATCAGACATATTAATTTTATTAAAAACTATTTACTATATCCAGTGGAGTAATTTGAAATAAATCAGAATGCTTTCTATCTTAATCACTCAGATTTTAGTAATCCAAGAACAAAAAAGGGGGGGGGGTCAACATAACGTATTTGTTTATATTTCGTATAATAAATGTTTGTTGAAAAATATATTTGGTATTTAACCTTGTAACAAAGTGAATATATATATATATATATTATATATATATATATATATATATATATATATTTGTCTGTTAACGCTCTAGCGGTCGTAATTTTTGTTTGGTCGTTGCCAAACTTGGAATTTAATCGTTTTATGTAAAAAGACAGTTCAAGTTCGTTAATGGCTGAAATCGGACCAGTGGGAGGGGGGGGGTAGAGGAGGGCATTTTTGAAAATTCAAAATATCTCCGTAATTATGCGTCGGATCGAAAAATTGTATAGAATCAATCATATTGTAAATTAAATTTACTATAAATATTGTTCTATACATTTATTCTGTATCTTGAATATTAACCGAGATATTTGCATTTGTATTGTGTATGTGGTCGGCAGGACTCTGCCATGTTCCGGACCTCCCGCCGAGAACTCTGGTGGCCGTTTCCCTCGAACTATTCGTCCCTCGTGAGTAGGTTTAGAGATCCCTTCCTACTACAGCTGTTATTGGGCAGATTTCTCTACTGTAAAACTTCACGTGGGAAATCTGCTTAGTTTACGCAGCCCCTGCGTGACGGACTTTTTTTTAAAGCAGATTTCGCTAAATGGAAATCCCCTTTTTATCTTGAATATTAAGCTGGATACTTCCCTTCTTCAGTTTTCAGTCGTCAGCAAACCCTCACTTCTACTGATGTTACATAAACAATACGCTGTTATATAATAAACCACATTTTTCGAAGCTTAAATACCAAGAATTGTTTTCAAGAGACATTTATTATACGATATACATACAAATATGTTCTGGTGACCCCCCCCCCCCTACCCTGTCTGAAGTTCTTGGACTACTCAAATTTGATTGATTGAGATGAAAATTATTCTGACTCATTGTAAATTACAGTACTAGATATAGTAAATAGTTTTCAACAAAATTAATATGTTATAATCTGATATATTTTAGCAATTGTTTTTCTTTCCGATGATAGGAAGTTTGTTTACATTTCAAAAGCTTCCCGTTAAAATTATTTAAATTTACTGAAAGATTTTTTATTACAGTTTGTATTTATTCACTTAACAATCACGGTGGTGTTGCTAGTACGTAGATTTATCCATTGTTAAACTTAATGAAGGAAATCTCCTGAGTTTACGCAGCCCCTGCGTGACGGACTTGTTTTAGTATCACAGTGTTGATATTGAGATAGTTTCAAAAGCATTAATTAAGAATTATCAAATCATAAATGTATGGTATTGACATCATGATAGTATTTAAAGCCTTTTTTCCAATTCTCTCCAAGGGTAAAAGTAGTGAAAAATCACAGTATTATAATGATTGCAGCTTACAGACAATTTTTGTTTAATTTTCAGCCAAGGTTTCAGATTTGTGTGCTCGGCGCAGACAAAGAGTGACTGTCCATGCGGTTGGCCAAGCAAGGTATATATCTATATTCCTATGAATGTTTCTGTTTTGAAATTATTTAAATGGAACGGATTTTCCAAGTTCTGACGGCACCAAAATAACGTCAGCACACATTGTAATCATCATATCTTCCTTTGTAAACACTAAAAGTCAAAAAGTATAAATATTTAAATGTTTTTCATAATTAATGGTAACGGTCACCCCCAAAAAAAAGTCCGTCACGTAGAAGTTGTGTTAACTAAGGAGATTTCCCACGTGCGTAACGTAATTGCATTTATCACAAGACGTAAAAGTTCAATGAGAACTATATTGTGAATTTAGGCTTCAAATAAAATGGTTCATAATATAACAGCTTAGTGTTAATATGGCTTGTGTAGGAGTGGGGGGTTCACTGAAAGCCAAAAACTAAATAATGCCAATATATCGGTTAGTACTAAAAATAGTGAAAAAACGTAAATAACAACGTTTATAGAACATTAAATTTGCAATAAGATTGGTTCTATACAATTTTTCGATCCGACTCATAACAAAAAGGATATTAAGAATTTTCGAAATTCTCCCCCTAATCGATTTCAGTCATTAACAAACTCGATCTTTATTTTTGTACAAAACGTTTAAATATCGAGTTTGGTAAAGGCCATACAAATTTTATGACCGTTAGAGCATCAACAGACAAATATAAAAAAACTCTCTCTTTCTCTCTCCCCCTCTCCCTCTCCTCCCACCCCTCTCTCTCTCTCTCTATATATATATATATATATATATATATATATATATATATATATATATATACAGTAGAGCGTCGTTTATCCAACGTCAATTATCCGAAACGTCAATTATCCGAACGCGCTTTGGAAAGTTTTTTTTTTTTTTTTAACTACATATTTCAATTTGCATGCTGTATTATATACAGAATGAAGAAGTTGAAAATTTCAAGAATATGTATTCTTTGAAGCAATGCCCTGTTTAGAGCGTGAATAACTCTTTAGCAGAACGGAAAAGGCTGGGTTCCCTCCTTTTGTGTTTGCGGGACTGACTGAGCCCTACCGTTCGAGGAATCGGAGCTTCTTTCTGTTTCCCTGAAATGGAAGTCTACTCCGCGGCTGAAAACGCGGGATGTCAGCCCTTCCGCCTCTCCCACTCTTTTTGCAGGTCAGTTCTAGACAACAGTTCATGCGCGTCGGAAGTATGTATTTTAATATGTAATATGTAATTGTAATGATGAATACAAAGTGTTTTATACAATTATCCTATTTTCTTAAAAAAACTAGTTATCCGAACAAATCGATTATCCGAACGTGCGCGATCACAATTAGTTCGGATAAACGACGCTCTACTGTATATATATATATATATATATATATATATATTTATATATATATATATAATTTTCCCTCCTAAATAGGATTGATGGAGATTAGATGTTTTTATTTTGAAAATCGCGTCATGAGTAAGCCTCAATAGCAGATTCCCCTTAAGGGAAACCTGCTAAAATACATTTCTTTCCCCGTAAACTCACTTTGCCTTACATGGTTCGTGGATTAACTACCACCGCCTCAAGGGCCATTCTAAATTCTGAAGTGCTCGTTCCCTATTACATTGCTAGATACAGTCCCATCCGCACTGGGGAAGTCGTTGTTACTCGTAAATATTTATGCTAGATATAAGGTAGATGGGATATCAGCTTAAAATGATTATCTCACGAGGTGCAAAGATCGGGTTTATAACTGAAAGGCTGATAAAATAAAAGTCCGTCACTCAGGGGCTGCTTAAACTAAGCATATTTCCCGAGTGAAGATTTACAATAGAGAAATCTGCCTAATAACATCTGCGGTAGTAAGGAATCTTTAAACCTATTCACGAGGGACGAACAGTTACGGAAACGGCCGCCCTAGCTCTCAGCGGAAAGTACCGAACATAGCCGACCCCACACACAATAAAAATGCAAATATCTCGGTTAATATTCAAGATAGAGAAAAAATGTTTATGCCAATATTTATAGTACATTTAATTTGCAATAAGATTGATTCTATAAAATGTTTCCATCCGACGTATAGTAACGGAGATATTTCGAATTTTCGAATATCCTCCCCTCAAAACCCCCCTCCCACTGGTCCGATTTCAGCCATTAACGAACTTGACCTGTCTTTTTGCGTAAAACGTTTAAATATCGACCAAACAAAAATTGGGACCGCTAGAGCGTTAACAGACATATATATATATATATATATATATATATATATATATATATATATACATACATAATTTTGAACGGACCCTCATTTTAGTCATCTCCTGGGTAGGATCGATTTGAAGAAATTTTTCGAAAATCGCGGCATGAGTATGACCTCAATAGCTGATTTCCCTTGAGGGAAATCTCCAAAAATAGAAAAAAATCAGTTGAGATATAAAAGTCATTTCAAATAATATTTTAATAATCATTTTAAGTTTTTCTTTGTTGGCATAAGATTGCTTAATCAAATTTATAAAAGTCATTACTTCACAATATAAAAATAAAGTACAACAGAATTGCAGCATACTTGCTTGTATTCCAAAATAATATATCTAATTAAATTTTATGAAAAGCTTATGAGCGCAATAAATGGAACTTATGAGCACTGTTCTATTTTATAATTAAGAAATTTTTTTTTTTTTTTTCAGTAGCAGCAAAACATTCGTTGAGCAAGGAGTTCCTTCAGAGAACTACAATTAAACTTACAAATATATATTATATACATATTTAAGAATTGTTATATTTATTTACTATACCCAGTAACTCTACTCATATTCTTATGAAACTCCTTGTTTAAAACAATATTCACTACAAAAGGTCCGACACGCAGGAGTTGCGTAACTATGAAAATTTCCCACTTCCACGTGTCACGTATTTGTATTTATCTCAAAAAATAGAAGTTCAATTAAAACAATATTTGGTATTTAAACCTCAACTAAAGTGCTTCATGATATAAAAGTCCGTCACGCAGGGGCTGCGTAAACTAAGCAGATTTCCCACGTGAAGTTTTACAATAAAGAAATTTAAGAATAGAGATTCAAACAGTTACGGGAACGGCCCGAACTAGTTCTTGACGGAAACTCACGACTAGACCCGAAGTTAGCCGATCTCATCCCAGAAGCTGAAAACAGAAAAATGCAAATATCTCGGTTAATATTCAAGATAGAGAATAAATGTACATAATAATGTTTATAGGAAATTTACTTTGCAATAAGAGTGGTTCTATACAAGTTTTCGATCCATTGCATAATAACGGAGATATTTCCAAATCCCCCCCTCTAAACCCCCCCTCCCACGGCTCCGATTTCAGCCGTTATCGATCTTGATCTTCCTTTTTACCTGACACAATTAAATCCCGAGTTTGGTGTCGATTAAACAAAAAGTGCGAGCGCGAGAGTGTTAACAGACAAATATATATATATATATATATATATATATATATATATATATATATATATATAGTTTTGAACGGAAATCATTTTCGTCATCTCCTGGGTAGGATCGATGGACATTTGAAGAAATTTTTCGAAAATCGCGTCATGAGTACGACCTCAATAGCTGATTAAGGGAAATCTGCTAATAGTCCAGCCAAATTAGCAAAAATAGAAACACTAATCGGTAAAAAGCTATAACTTGGTGTAGACCTTTATCTTGGCGTACTATAACATACTAAAAGTCCTGACCTCTATCTGCAGGGCTCGATCTGCTCTTGGAAAAATGGAGCGGCAATTCAGTTTTTTCCTCATATCTCGGTAACCGTTGATCGTATCGTAATGAATGTTATTATAAAAAATAAAGCTCATGAAATTCTCTATAAGAAAGGTTCAATACGTTTTTTTTCATATCTTTAATAGTTTTTCTACAATACATTGCTGAATATAAGTATATTTGTATTTTGTCTCTCAAGCTGTCGTAAAAACTACACTTTCGGTATAGAAACTGTAAAAAAATATAATTAGACAAAAAATATGAAATATGTGCGCGATATTTCTCGTATGAAAATTTGGCAACTCTTGCTATTTAAAATTGTAGTACTCGACTAGTTCTTGAGGTAACGTCATCTATAAAATCCTGAGCCGTTTCTTGATGTGAATCTGCAAGGCTATAATCATCATCTTGATCTTCGGCATCCATTACGAAGAAATCATTCTCGTCAAGCTTCCTTTCAACGGAACTCTCTCTTTCCGTGTCAGAAGTAGAATTCAGACATGATGTACCATGGCAGTAGCCACATAAAGTCGAGCAGTTTAGTCCTGCTTTTCTACACCCGCAGGATGAAGTGCAGCCTTTATCCGTGTAGTGCAGCCTCCGATATTAATGTAAGCAATGAATGCGGAGCTGGTGCGTTGGGTGTCAATACAGGATTCAGAAAGTCATTGATTTTTTTTTTCCAACCCCAAAGTTCAGGTCATTTCTCATTACCGCGCTATTTTTGTAACTGGTAATACACGCGAAACGAGTGTTGCTGAGCTGCTGCAGTTGTAGGAGGCAATGAGGTTAAATTTGGTTTACTCTTGTACGCTGACTTTGTGAAGAGATTGTATCGATGTCGATTTAAAGATGTCTCAGTTACAGGTGCATCATATAAAGGGTGTCCCCAAACCAAACGGACAAACTTCATGGATCGATAGAGGATCGAAAAACTAAGAAAAAAAATCCTCTGGCATATATGCCTTCTTTTCGCTTCGTTTTTGAAAAAATCACGAAAAACTGAAAATAGTTGTGCAAAAAGTGTATTTTTTTTTTAATAATGTATTTAAATTACAAAAAAACTATTGGCTTTTTGAGTAAGCTTAATTTTTTAATTTACGAGGAGTTAATTTAGAAAACATGAATATTCTCACGCTTTCCTTATCAATAAAACGTCTAGGTTGAGTGTTTAAACTTAAAAAGAAAAGATTAAAATGTTTACTATCATTTTAATCCTTTTTGGGGGGAATCCAGCCTCGCATTCTCACATTAGTGGTGTTGCTAGTACTGTTCAGTGAAGTCAACAAATATGGCTAGATTTACCAAAGCTGAATAAGCGGACATAGGTTGTCAATGAGTACAGATACCTAGGAATACTACTCACTCCTCGGCTGGTTCTCAAGCATCATTTAAAGGAGAAGACCACATCTGCTAAATTTGGAATCAATGCAACCTGGCAGGCTTTCATGACAAACAAAAATATACCAATGGAATCCAAAAACAGAGTTTTTGAATCCAGTGTCAGAGCTGTTATGGCCTATGGAGCTCAATTCTGGGGTCATGAAAATTGACGGGTTGAATCAGTACAAAAATATTTTATTAAAAAAATGTCCTCCCTTCCAAGGAACACCCCTGACTATATTTTGTATTTGGAAACCAAACAATATCAGCTTTACTTGTTCACCCTTAAAATGTTTTTAATTTATTTAACTAAAGCTTTTAACCTTCCTAATTATCGATGGGCTAAAATAATAGCTAAACATATGGTTGAGAAACAGGCTAATTGGTTTAGAACTCTGGAAAATATTAGCCAAAAATACCTAGGAGAAAACATTGGATGGATTAATGAACCAAGGCCATTTATACAAGAAAATAATGACATACTTAAAAAATTAAAATTAGAATTCACTGAACAAATGTTTTTTAAGGCACACCACTCAAATTTTCATAAATTAAAAAAGTCCGTCACGCAGGGGCTGCGTAAACTAAGCAGATTTCCCACGTGAAGTTTTACAATATAGAAATCTGCCTAATAACAACTGTAGTAGTAAGAAACCTCTAAACCTAAAACATTATTTAGGGCGTAATAACCCAGTAGTTTCTAGCCCCAAAAAACAGCTAACCTAACCTCTAAACCTATTCACAAGGGACGGATAGTTATGGAAACGGCCACCAGAGCTCTCGAACATTGACTACACGCAGAATACAAATGCAAATATCTCGGTTAATATTCAAAATAGAGAATAAATGTATAGAACAATATTTATAGAAAATTTAATTTGCAATAAGATTGATTCTGTACAATTTTTCGATCCGCCGTATAGTAACGGAAATATTTCGAATTTTCCGAAAATTCTCGCCTCTAAACCCCACCTTTCCGTTGTCCGATTTCAGCCGTACGAATTTAATCTTTCTTTTTACATAAAACGACTAAATATCGAGTTTGGTAACGATTAAACAAAAAATTGCGAACGCTAGAGCAGACAAATATATATATATATATATATATATATATATATATATATATATATATATAGATAGATAGATATATATATATATATAGATAGATAGATATATAAATATATATACAGTTTTGAACGGACCTCATTTTCGTCATCTACTAGGTAGGATCGATGGACATTTGAAGAAAAATTTCGAAAATTCCGTCATGAGGATGTCCCTTAAGGGAAATCTGCTAAAACCTTAATTTAAATCTAGAAATCAGTAACTATATATGTAATAAGTCCAGCATTAATACTATAAGCCTCATAATGAAGACTAGAGGGGAATTGTTAAATTTGAATTATACAATAGGTAGATCAGAGAATCAATGGGTTTGTTCCCTCTGTAACGAAAATGAAATAGAAAATACATACCATTTTATTGCTGCTTGCCCTGTGCTTAATGAGTTTAGAAAACAGTATTTTGGCACACCCATACTTAGCCAACAATGAATTTATTTTATTTTTAAATGGCAAAAATTGGCTTGCGCTGTATACATATTTGAGTGTTGCCCTACGTTATAGGAAATTGCTCATAGGGGAGTATAAATAATAATTAGGTATATAATATGTGTTCCTTTTCCTCTATTTAAATATGTATGTTTATGTAATGTATTTTGCTTGCTTTTGCAATACAAAAGTATTTTATTATATAAAAGGCAGAGCTCAACAGACGGACTTATCAGTCCATGTTATGTATGTTAGGTTTAATTATTATATCAAATGTAATAGAAAATTTAAATTTTATGTTTTTTTTTTGTTTTATTCTTTAGAAATAAATATCATTATTTTAATTATGGCAATGAAGTAATTGCAAATTTATTCGTAGTTATTTTTCTGAATAAACATACTTTATTATTATTATATTATTATTATTTAGAAGTTTCGTAATTCCACCCTCTAACCCCCCCCCTCCCCCGTGTTCAATTTCAGCCGCTAAGGAACTTAATCATTATCAACATACATAAAACGCATATCAAATACCCAGTTTGATTTCGATCAAACAAAAATTACGTCTGCTAGAACGTAAACAAGTAAGTATATGCATTTAATGGACGGGTTTTTATAATGTACAACAATACAATTTGAAAATAAATAGTCCACCATAATAATTAAAAAAACAAATATTTATACTGTAAGGGCGTGCGGTTAGCTTTTGCGGTAATAATACTAGAGCTATTTCGGCACCAAAATGTCGGGGTGGGGAAACTTTTTAGTCCTGGGTTTTGGCACCAAAATGTAAAGGTGGGAAGCTTTTTAAAAGCAAGAATAAGAGAGCATTAGACTGAAATATTTACTATTTTTATGGAAAGATGAGGGTAAATAATACAAGTTTTTAAAATATTTGAGTTCTCCAATGAATCAAGTATATTGATTGCTTAAGCAACATATAATGCACTTTATAGATATAGAGGTTGAAAAAGAAACAAAGGAAACTTAACTTTATAAAATAATTTAGCGGCAAGCCAATAATATATATACAATAGAATGATCGATCGGTCCTATATTGTGAGTACTCATTTAATAATTTGCGTAGATAATGCTAGCATTATTAGAAGTAGGTACCTGCGGGAAACATATACTTTCCTTGAAGTGGAGTCTTCTTCCGGTGTTATTTTCTGTGTTCCCTACAAGATCCTGTCTTCAAACTGGTTGCGGTGATCCGTATCTGGTGGTAGCGTTGCGGGAGATGAAAGATTGACTATAACTGTGGCGGTAGAACCGTCCCTGGAGGGGGCAAAGCCCCACTGGCCGTAGAAACGACCCCTGAGAGCGTCAAAGCCCAACTAAACGTTCGGCTTGAAATCAGCCGATGCCTTCATGAGCTGCAACGTAGTTTCCGCTGTATGCCACAGCCTTGGTGATCTGCATATGTGTGGCGGGTTTGTGAACACAGCAAGCGCGGGAAACTCAAATTCAAATGACGACTGAACATATACTTTTCGAAAATAAAAAATGACACAAAATAATATGTCTTTGAATAAATAATAATAACAAACGAGTTAAAGCTGAGTCCATAAGAAAAATCACAGAGCAATAGTAAACACAACCCGAGAGAGACTATGCCATTAATGTTCACATGTATACATATATACCATTTTGAACGGAACTCATTTTCGTCATCTCCTAGTTAGGATATTTGTGGAGATGTTTTGAAAATCGCTTCATGAATACAACATCAATAACTGATTTCCCATAAGGAAAACTTGCTAAAAATACAAATGTCTCGTTTCATATTCATTCAAGGTCGAGAAGAAATCGATAATTATACGTTGCATAAAGGCGTTTTAATAATATTTGTTTATGTCATCTAGGCAAGCTGGGTGGTAGAGGAACAAATTAATCTGGATGTACACGTTGGACTTCTTTTCCTCAACAATACGTTTTATTTTTGACGGAGTGCAGTTTCAGAGAAACAGCTTCATCTTCAGTGACTGTTGACATGCACAAAAACCTATGGAAATCATGTGACCAACACTATTTAAATTTACAATATTAACCTAAAAAGGCCGTCACGCAGGGGTTGCGTAAACTAAGCAGATTTCCCACGTGTAGTTTTACTATAGAGAAATTTCACGAGAGCCGAAGAGTTAAGAAAACGACCGACCTAGCTTTTGGCGGGAAACTCACTCTCGTCCGTTATCCGCCCCAAATTCATAAAATTGCAAATATTTCGGTTAATATGCAAGATAGAGAATAAATGTATATCAATATTTATAGTAAATTTTATTTGCAATAAGATTGATTCTATACAATTTTTCGATGCGACGTATAGTAACGGAGATATTTCAAATTTTAGAAAATCCTCCTCTCTAAACCCCCCTCCCACTGATCTGATTTCAGCCATTAATGAACTTGATCTTTCTTTTTACACAAAACGACTAAATATCGAGAATGGTGACGATCAAACAAAAATTGCAACCGCTAGAGCGGTAACAGACAAATATATATATATATATATATATATATATATATATATATATATATATATATATATATACACACACACAGTTTTGAACCGACCTCATTTTCGTCATATACAAGGTAGGATCGATGGACATTTGAAGAAAAATTTTGAAAATCACATTACGAGTACGACCTCAATAGCTCATTTCCCTTAAGGGAAATCTGCTAAAAGTCCTGACCTCTATCTGCAGGGCTCGATCCGCCATCTTGGAATAAAAGTGCGCTAATCCAGTTTTTTCCTCATTTCTCGGTAATCGTTGATCCTATCGTAATGAATGTTATTATAAAAAATAAAGCTCATGAAATTCTCTATAAGAAAGGTTCAATACATTTCTTTCGAGTCTTGGATATATATGATGCACCTGACAATATGGAGAACAGTGAAGTCTTACATAAAAAAATAATTTTATTATTAACAAGTCCACAGAAACGATGGGTATTAACCCTAAACACTGGGGCGGGTAAATGTCAAAATGTTGTGCAAAGTAAAGCCTTGGAATAAAAATACCATCACCATTCAGCCTCAAATGAATTCCCGAGCGAAGCCGAGTATCGTAGCTAGTATACATATATAAATATATATATATATATATATATATATATATATATATATATATATATAGAGAGAGAGAGAGAGAGAGAGAGAGAGAGATACAATTTTTGAACGGACCTCATTTTCGTTCTTCCTAGGTAGGATCCATAACCATTCGAAATTCACTTAAGGGAAATCTGCTAAAAGCATACTTAGCAAGACAACATTTAAAATAATATAACAAATTTAAAACTAATCCTCCTAGAATTAACTGCTAAAAAAATAACGTATTAACTTAATAAGAGAAGTTTAAAAAAAAACAAAAAACATGAACAACTAAAACAACAATTATATCTGGGACTGCTTTTGCTTTTATACAATTGTTCGATCCACTACTTATTAACGGAGTTATTTTAAATTTTCGGAATTCTTCTCCTTTGAACACCTCCTATCTTCCTATTTTAGCCTTTAACGAACTAGATCTCTAGTTTTGCTCGAAAAGCTTAAATATCGAATTTGGTAGCGATTAAAGAAAAATTGGGACATTTAAAATTGGGGCGTTAACAGATATATATATATATATATATATATATATATATATATATATATATATATATATATATATATATATATCTATATATATATATAAAATTGTAACCTCTGTCTGTACATTGATTTTTTTCGCAAAATTTCTCGGTAACCTTTCGTTTCACATGTCATAGACACCATCACTGCATTTTGTTTCTTTCGTGTCTGTTTGTTTGTTTATTTGTTTGTTTGTTTGTTTGTTTATTTGTTTGTTTGTTTGTTACCTTTTCACGCATAAACGGCTGAACCGAATTTTATGAAACTTGGTATGTATATTACTACTTGCCCAACTTAGACTTTAGGCTATATTGAATGAATGAATGAATGAATGAATGAATGAATGAATGAATATTTTTATTGCTTATAAAAATTTAACAATTTTATAGCAAGGGTTCAACCCTCTTCCTTTTTTCATATAAACATAAAAACATAAACAAAGAATTCTTTTTTTAAATAATAACAAAAAACAAAAACTATATACACTAATTACTATAGAAAAAAAACATATGACATTAATTTTATTTTAATTATTATATTGTCTGTATTTTTTTCCCTCTGAGGTAAAGACCTTTACGTATGAAATCATATAAGCAGTTTATTTTATTATTGTCCATAAGGTCAAACAAATTTTCCATGGATTTCTGTGGAATGCTGAAACTTTTCAGGAGGTGGTTTCTTCTCTCTGCTAAAACGGAGCATGTAAGGATGAAGTGCGAAACGGTGTCTTGGCTATCTTCGCAAAGGGGGCATGGCTTTTCTGGGTTGAATATGTAAATTGTCCTACCAACTATTAATCTTTGATTTTTTGTACCTATTAAACGGATTTGAGATATCAATTTTGTCATAAAAAATGGCACATTTTGGTACAGGTACTCCTCGCCTCTGCCAAGAGAGCTAATTCTTCTAAAGTGCTGGCTATATGTGCTGTTTAAGACTCTTTCGATATCTACCGAGATTAAATGGTTCTCGAAAGCCTCTAAACATGTCTTTATTTTTTCATTAATATTTTCCGCCATTTCCAATTCCTCCAAGCTCCCTCCTATGCACCCAAGATACCCTTCCAGTTCATTTACCCAATTAAATGGCATTGAATAATTGGCAGATAATTCCTTTAGGCGCATGTAACACAGTCTTGATAGATCATCTGCCCACTTATCTTGTAGAGCCTTCCACCAATTCAACATCCTCTTGAAAATTTTCAGTCGGGTGTGTGTGCGGTTAAATTCTACTCTAATGTAAGCATTAGGAGTGTTTTTAGGGAGACACATAAGCCATTTAAAGAAGTTTAATTGAGCTTTCTCAATCACAGCCGAATAACCAGGGCCCCATATTTCTGATACATACAGGAGTACACTTTCACTAAGTGCATCGAACAGCATACATTTGGTTGCCCAAGTTTCAGCTTTGCTTTTATTAAGTATCCGTAAGATGGCAGCATTGGCAGAGCAACCTTTTGCCAAGAAGTGAGTACTGGCTTGACAGAATTTTCCTGAGGATGAGAAAGGTACCCCCAGATATGTAAATGAATTTGTAAGCTGGATTGGGTTATTATTATAAAATATGGTTTTACTTTTCCCAAGTCGACCTCCTTTGTGAAATGGTAATATCATTGTTTTCTGAGTGTTCACTGAGAGTAACATTGCGTCACAATATTTTCTTTAATATATTTAATTTACGTTGCGTATCAGGCCATGATATAGAGAGTAAAACTAGGTCATCAGCATACATCAATAAAATTAAGTCTTTTCTTGTACTTATCTGTATACCCTCTGCCCCATTCTCTTCAAAAAAGTGGACTATGTCTGATATATATAGCAAGAATAGAAGAGGGCTTAAGTTTTCTCCTTGTAGAACACCTTCTACTGCTGGCTGAACCAAGCATTTTGTTTCTTTGTTGTCTGTTTGTTTGTTTATTTGTTTGTTTGTTTGTTTGTTTATTTGTTTGTTTGTTTGTTACCTTTTCACGCATAAACGGCTGAACCGAATTTTATGAAACTTGGTATGTATATTACTACTTGCCCAACTTAGACTTTAGGCTATATTAATATTCTCTAAGACGAACAGGAGTGGGGGTTATAAGGGAGGCCTGAAATTAAAAATAGCGATATTTCGTTTCCTATTGCTTTTTCAGCAAATATGCACATAACAAAAGTTGTTTATTTTGTAATTTAAAGTAACTTTTGTTATATGCACTTTTGCCGTATACGGAAGTATAAATGAGTTATACGCTAAAAACTATAGCGGGAGTTCACAATTTTATTTGGCACAAAAAACTCAACCGAACTAAACCAAACTCGCTATGTGAATTAATACTAACGGTTTCCTTATAATAAGCCATACTATCATTTCTAGGGACGGGCAGGAGTGGGGGTTATAAGGGAGGCCTGAAATTAAAAATAGCGATATTTCGTTTCTTATTGCTTTTTCAGCAAATATGCACATAACAAAAGTTGTTTATTTTGTTATTTAGAGTAACTTTTGTTATATCCACGTTTGCCGTATACGGAAGCATAAATGAGTTATACGCTATAAACTAAAGCGGGAGTCCACAATTTTATTTGGCACTAAAGACTCAACCGAATTAAACCAAACTCGGTATGTGAATTAGTACTAACGCCTTCATTATAATAAGCTATACTAACATTTCTAGGGACGGGCAGGAGTGGGGGTTATAAGGGAGACCTGAAATTAAAAATAGCGATATTTCGTTTCTTATTGCTTTTTCAGCAAATATGCACATAACAAAAGTTGTTTATTTTGTTATTTAGAGTAACTTTTGTTATATCCACGTTTGCCGTATACGGAAGCATAAATGAGTTATACGCTATAAACTAAAGCGGGAGTCCACAATTTTATTTGGCACTAAAGACTCAACCGAATTAAACCAAACTCGGTATGTGAATTAGTACTAACGCCTTCATTATAATAAGCTATACTAACATTTCTAGGGACGGGCAGGAGTGGGGGTTATAAGGAAGGCCTGAAATTAATAATAGTGATATTTCGTTTCCTATTGCATTTTCGGCAAATATGCACATAACAAAAGTTGTTTATTTTGTTATTTAGAGAAACTTTTTTTTTTTTATATACACTATCATCGTATACCGAAGTATAAAGGCGTTATACGCTAAAAATTATAGCGGGAGACAACAATTTTATTTGGCACAAAAGACTCAACCGAACTAAATAAAACACTCAGTATGTGTATTAGCACTAACGCCTTCCTTATAATAAGCCATACTAACATTTCTAGGGACGGGCAAGAGTGGGGGTTATAAGGGAGGCCTGAAATTAATAATAATGATTTCCTATTGGGGTTTCGGCAAATATGCACATAACAAAAGTTGTTTATTTTGTTATTTAGAGAAATTTGCTCAACACTTCTTTTCAATATGAACTACCAGGTACCTCACCTGAAAAAATGAATTCAAATGTATGTCAATATTTTCTCCTTAATAATTCAAATCTATGCATAATGCACAGGAGACGGGAAATATGACAATATGCAGGACAGTGAAGTCTTACATAAAACAATAATTTTATTATTAACAAATGCCAACAACGGGTATTAACCCTAAACACTGGAACGGGTAAATGTCAAAATATTGTGCAAAGTAAAGCCTTGCCAAAAATATACCATCACCATTAAGCCTCAAATGAATTCCCGAGCGAAGCCGGGTATCTGAGCTAGTATATATATAAAATTGTAACCTCTGTCTGTACATTGATTTTTTTCGCGAAATTTCACGATAACTTTTCGTTTCACATGTCATAGACACCGTAACTGCATTTTGTTTCTTTCGTGTGTGTTTGTTTGGTTGTGTAGCTAAGGTAACCCGGCTTCGCTCGGGAATTGATTTTAGGCTGAATAAAGATGATATTTTTTTTGGCAAGGCTTTATTTTCCACAATATTTAGACATTTCCCGTCACAGTTTTTAGGGTTTATACAATGCTGTGGATATATTAAAAAAAAATAATTTGTTATTTAAAACTTCAATCTTCTAATATTATAATAATTCCCGTTGCCTGTGCATGTAGGTTTTTTTTATAATGTAATGAACTGTACGTATGAACGTATTCTGTCTTCCAAGCCATGTATGAATTAAAGTTCCTTTGCCTTGAGGCGGTCCAGAGCTTAATGGTGACAGCTGTTTTAGATACATCATAACCGAAAAACAAATAGAAAATGAAATGTCACAAATTTTTATTTCAGGCCTCCCTTATAATCCCCCACGTTTGAACCTATAAATTTTAATATAACTTATAATCATGGAAGAATTAATGCTAATTCACATACCGAGTTTTGTTAAATTCGCTTCAGCCGTTATTGCCCAATAAAATAGTTGCTCCCGCTTTAGTTTTTGGTGTATATCTCGTTTATACTTTGTTAAAAGACAAAAATGAATATCACAAAGGTTACTCTTAATAACAAAATAAACCACTTTTGTTATGTTCATATTTGCCGAAAAACTAATAGAAAACGAAATACAACTATTTTAAATTCAGGCCTCCCTTACAACTCCCACTCCTGCTCGCCCCTAGCAATGTTGGTACAACTTATTATCATGTAGGAGTTTCCGCTAAGTCACATACCGAGTTTTGTTTAACTCGGTTAAGTCTTTTGTGCCAAACAAAATTGTTGACTCTCGCTATAGTTTTTAGCGTATAACTCATTTATACTTATGTATACGACAAAAGTGTACATAACAAAAGTTACTCTAAATAACAAACTAATATATATAACTTTAATGGAGCTCATAGGTCCAAGTATTGAAAAATATCCTTATTTTTCTGTTAGACAACAGATAATGGCATTTCAAATTTTCGTGGCGAAGGCTACATTGTTTTAAAATATATTAAAAAGACTTTCAAGGGTAACCTTAATTAAAAACGCGTTCCACAAAAATTATTTAGTCCCAGAATTAGTTCTGGTTAGTTCAAGATGAAGAGTAAACAATACCTGACCAATTATGCTAATATAATAATGTGCGTTAGACAAGAGCGAGGTAATTACCAGTTTCTCTAAGGTACCTAGAATTTCGGGAATTGAATTACCTTTGAAAGAGTATTCGTGCATGAAATCCGTCACCATACCGAAATGAAATATGGCTGCCTTGAGATTACTGTCTCTGTAAACACAACTAAACATGAGGAGGTTAAATGAATTCAGATTAATGGTGTAATTGTGGTCGGTAAGATAGAAGTCAAATCAGGAACAATAACGCACTTCTAAATGCGTATCGCAATTACACAGACGTCCGTCACTCAGGGGCTGCGTAAACTAAGGAGATTGTCCTTCTGAAGTTCAACAATAGATAAATCAACATACTGCCAACACAACACCACCGTGAATATTAAGTGAATGAATACAAACGGTAGTAAAACATCTTTCAGTAAATTTTAATAATTTCCCAACGGAAAGCGTCTGAAATGTGAAAAAACTGGTCTGCCAACCTCCCACCGGAAAGAAAAATGATTACTAAAATATATCAGAATAAAATGAATTTTATTTAAAACTATTTACTATATCTAGTACTGAATTTTATAATGAATCAAAATAATTTTTATCTCAATTAATCAAATTTTAGTAGTCCAAGAACTTTTAGAGAGAGAGGGGCGGGGGGGGGGGGTCACCAGAACATATTTGGGTACTATATTATATCCACCTCATTTTAGTTCCACGCTAGAGTGCGCTACTGTTTTAAGTAGTACGATTCATTGCCCACAAGGGAGGTTAAACTTACCTTATAACCTTCTACGGAATTATAATGATAAATAAAAGAAAACACAATTTTTAAAATTAAAACATTTTATTCACATTTACGCGGAAAATGTGTGGAAATACAATTTAAAATGCACTGAAATGTGTCTCCATTTCCTTTCCCATGGTGATGTCGCCATATGAATTCTACCAAATATGATTCAAGGTGATGCCTGGCTGTCCCAAGACGTTTTTTTATTTCGCCACTTTGCACTTCCCCACATTCTCTCCACTGTCTGAGTATGTGCTCCAGTGTTGGGGTCAATAAAATTATATTTATGATTAACTTTCGCATGTTTGAATCCTTGGCTTTCTATCATATTCGTTTGGTAGCCTTTCCAGCAATCAGAATATATTGTGCTACCATCTGCTATATTCTGAATTATTTTCTCTAGAAGAGTAGAGGCATTTCTGTCAGGAACAGCCACGAGAAACGAATCTTTTGTCTCTAGACCAATTCCTCCAAACACTCACTGTTGGGGTAAAATCCGTCCACAATTATTTTTTCTTCTAGTAAATAGACTCGCATCTATTGCAACTAAAACAAAAGATAACCTCATTAGCTTGAGAGAGCTAGTGTCGCACTTCAGTAGCGCATTCTAGCGTGGGACTAGTGGAACTAAAATGTGGTGGATATAATACACAAGTACACATATTTGCATGTATCTCATATAATAAATGTCTCTCGAAAACAATATTTGGTAGTTAAGCTTGGAATAATGTGGTGACCCACCCCCCTCCCGTCTTAAGTTCTCTGACTACTAGAAATTGATTGATTGAGAAAAAATTATTCTGATTCATTATAAATTACAGTGCTAGAATTATAGTTAATAGTTTTCATTAAAATTAATGTGATATACATATTTCAGTAATTGTTTTTCTTTCCGGTAAAAGGTTGGCAGACTTGTTGACATTCCACACGCTTCCTTTCGGGAGGTTTCTTATTATCGTTAGTATTTACTCTCTTAATATTGGCAGTGCTGTTGTGTTACCAGTATGTAGATGTAGATCTATTGTTAAACTTCACGGGAGAAATCTCGTTAGTTTACGCAGCACTTGCGTGACGGTCTTTTTATTCTTTGAGACTAAAAAATTCTATAAGTTCGCTATAGTTACTAGGATAAATAGCAAGCTAAAGAAATTGCAATCATTATTCAGACTCCCCCAACAAGGCAGTCATGATTTCCAGAGGAAAGCCGGGGGTACTTTAGCTAGTATATATATATATATATATATATATATATATATATATATATATATACACACACATGTACAACTGGCCATATAGGAATATCTACAGAGTATTTTGGGCGATAGCTTATCGCCAGGCAATGACCTTCCATTTTAGTATTCAAATGAGCCCACCTCCATAAATATACATATATATATAGACCACATTCATCTAGAAGGCTGTCAGTTCAAGTGTCTTCAGAATGCAACTGGCTACCAAGGTGAGTACCCTACAAAAATATGTATTAATGCTATCCTTGTTTAAGTACTATTTTCAGCAGATTTCCCTCAAGGGAAATTGTGCTATAGATGCGATGGCACCATCTTCAAGCCCGTCAAAAGTTGTACAGAGTTAGATTCCGTTAGTCAGTAGGTTTTATGCGTCTGTTCCCCGTATTAGATTGTTTACGTTATTAGGTTGGTTACGTTTTAGTAGCCTTGCTGAAAACTTTGCAAAAAAGCTGAAAACTGAAAAATGCAAATATCCCGCTTAATACTCAAGACGCAGAATAAATATGTATAACAATATTAATAGTCAAATTGCAAAAAGATTGATTACATACACTTTTTCGATCCGACATATAGTAACGGAGATATATACTAAACCCTCCTATCCCATGTCCGATTTCAGCCAATAACAAATATGATCTTTAGTGTTGAAAAAAAAAGTTTAATCTTCGATTATGGTATAGATCAAATAAAAATTGTTGAGTTAGAACAGCCTAATTGATCGCGTCATCTCACACATATCTCGCATTGAAAACAATATTAGTTATAAAACATTAGAACAAAGTGGATCTTGATATAAAAACTAATTGTTAATGTGACATGAGTAAGACTGGGTTGTTATTGTGACGTGAGTCAGAAGCTCCGATCACTAACGCCATCAATCATGCAAAAAAACTGGCACTGGAGCAATGGGCATGGCAATTGCATGAGTTGCGAGACAATAAAAAAGTAAAAAGTAGTGCGAACCCCTGGAGTATTTCTACAAGTACAAAAAGGAGGGATGAAGTAGTAATATGCTGCCTTAGAATTGGCCACACAAGGCTCACACACCAGCACCTAATGAGAAGTGAAGAACATCCAACCTTCACTGCTTGTGGAGTAGAACTGACAAGTTGCACACATACTTACCGAGTGTAGATGGTATGAGGACATCGGAAAGTACCTTGGTATATCAAAAGTACTATCCGAAATACTAGGGGATGATAGGAACTCTATAAAAAAAAATGTTAAAATTTCAAATAATTACTCGTTTAAATAAAGAAATATAATAGGACTTCAACATATGGGCACACAAAAAAGTGAGATAAATAATTATGAATCAAATTGGTTATATATACAAAATACTGCTCTGTTTTTCGAATTTGTCACAGGATCGTGAATAGAGAACAATAGGAGAGATGCAACATAGGCGAGGATGAAGGATGGCTAAAAGAAGGGATCTCTGAAGAGAGGGACTGCCTAACACAAGGGAAGAAAACGAAAATGGAATCTTGACCACCTAGGCAC
The DNA here is from genome assembly GCA_019009955.1 of Riptortus pedestris. Classification (NCBI taxonomy): domain Eukaryota; kingdom Metazoa; phylum Arthropoda; class Insecta; order Hemiptera; family Alydidae; genus Riptortus; species Riptortus pedestris. The sequence continues at coordinate 180,228,342 of CM032229.1, forward strand.
AAATAACTCTCGCGAGTTCGGTGCCTAATTATAATAAAATAAATAAATAAGAGTGGGTGTTTATTGACGGCTGATTAATAAATAATGCAAATATCTCGTTAATATTCAAGATAGAGAAAATATAAAAAAGTCCGTCACGCAGGGGCTGCGTAAACTAAGCAGATTTCCCTCGTGAAGTTTAGTAATAGATAAATATACATACTGCTAACACAACACCACCGTGAATAAATACAAACGGAAATAAGAAATGTTTCATCCAATTTCAATAACCTGCAGACAGGAAGCGTTAGGTTAGAAATGTAAACAAACGGGTCCCGCCTCACAGCGGAAAGAAAAACAATTACTGAAATATAACACAATATAACACATTAAATTTATAGAGAACTATTTACTATATCTAGTACTGTAATTAATAATGATTCAGAATAATTGTTATCTCAATCACTAAAATTTTAGTAGTCCAACCCTTTAAGATGGGGGGGGGGTCACCAGGACATATTTGCATCTATCTCGTATAATAAAGGTCTCTTGAATACAATTTTTGGTATTTAAACTTCCAATAATGTGATTTATTATGTAGCAGAGTATTGTTTACGTAACATGAGTAGAAGTGGCGGTTTGGTGAAAACTGAAAAATGCAAATATCTCGGTTAATATTCAAGATAGAGAATAAATGTATATAACAATATTTATAGTAAATTTAATTTGTAATAAGATTGATTCTGTATAATTTTTCAATCCGACGTATAGTAACGGAGATATTTCGAATTTTCGAAAACTCCCCTCTCTAAACCCCTCCTCCCACTGGTCCGATTAATTATTAAGTTTGGTAAGGATTAAAAAAAAATTGCGACCGATAGAGCTGTAACAGACAAATATATATATATATATATATATATATATATATATATATATATATATATATACAGTTGTGAACAGACCCCATTTTCGACATCTACTCGGTAGGATCGATGGACATGTGAAGAAAAATGTCAAAAATTTCGTCAGGAGTAACACCTCAATAGTTGATTTCTGCTAACATAACCTTAGTAGCTAATTGAATTTGCAATAAGATAGATTATGCACAATTTTGTAATCCGACTTATAAAGGTGGGATTTCTGTCATTAACTGCATCTTTCTTCCATCACTCAAGGCCCGCGTAAACTAAGCAGATTTCCAACTTGATGTCTTACAATAGAGAAACCTGCATATTGGTAACACTTAAAACCGCCGTGAGTAAATACAAACGGTAATGAGAAATCTTTCAGTTAATTTTAATAAGCTCCCAACGGAAACGGCTTCTGAATTGTAAACAAACAGATTTGCCAACCACTCGGAGCAGAACGGATAGATAGACATATTCTTCACCCAAAAGAAAAACAATTGCTGATATATATCTGAATATAACATATTAACTTTAATGGAAACTGTTTACTGTATATAATACTGTAATTTATAATGAATCAGAATAATTTATGTTTTAGTAACTCAAATTTCAGTAGTCCAAGAGCTAAAGAAGGGCGGAGGGGGGGGGGCGCAGAACCTATTTGCATATATCTGACAAACTAAAAGCTTACACGAGTCTCTAAACCAATTTCACGAGAGCCGAACAGTTACGGAAACGGCCGAACTAATTTTCGGCGGAATCTTACGAACAGAACCGACAATAGCCGATTTCATCTCGTCCGTTATCCCCACACACTTAATAAAAATTCAAATATCTCAGTTTATATTCAATTTAGAGAATAAATGTATATAACAAGATTTATAGTAAATTTAATTTGCAATAATATTAGTTCTATACAAGTTTTAGATTCGACGAGTAGTAGCAGAGATATATCGAATTTTCGAAAATCCCCCTTTTAACCAACACTCCCGCTTTCCCGATTTCAGCCATTAACGACCTTGATCTTTCTTTTTGCAAAAAACGAGTAAATATCAAGTTTGGTAGTCGAAACAAAAATTTCGACCGCTAGAGCAATAACAGACAAATATATATATAATTTTGAACGGACCTAATTTTCCTCATCTCCTGGGTAGCATAGATGACATTTGCGGAAATTTGTCAAAAATCGCTTCATGTGTACAACCCCAATAGGTAATTTTTGTAAGGAAAATTTGGTAGAAGCATAAATAAATTCAATATGAAAATATACATATTTTCCTTGTGATTTCAGTTTTTATTAATAGCTGTGCTCTCAGCGTTTATTGGTCAAACTGAGGCTCAAAGCTGTGATTACTATCAGCAATTGGAGCCTGGCCAAACATACTACCTCTACAACCCGGAGTATCCCAACTACAGCCAAGGAGAACGCCACTGTCAGTGGCAGATAAGGGCACAACCTGGCACAACTGTACTACTCAACTGTAGTATTGAACATGGAGGAGTACGTAATTATGTTTCCAAAAAAATATAAACTAGTTGTACAGTATTCGGTGAGTCATAAATAAAGACCTAGTTTTAATTGACGTCAAAGCCGTAGCGACAGACGAACCAGGCGAAAAAACATGACTTTCTCAATCATATTTGTTAATGATGTGATACTTAGGATTACAAACTTTGATTGGACTAAAAAAACAACCAAAAAACCAATCTAAGAAATAGAACTACGAAAATGATTAAAACTAATAGTTAATTGGCTTTTAACCTATTAAATAATATAATTCAAAGTCACACTTTGTGTAAGGATACCCCAGCTCTTGATTATTTTAAAACAATAACATAATATCCTACCAAGTTGAACCTTGGGCAATAGTAGACCAGACGTCAATTGCATTAAAAGATGACATCCTACCAAGTAGGAACACACCTCTTAAGTACCCTAAAAAGAACTCATAGTTATCAACCAAGTGGAACGAACAGTAGAACAACAACATAATATCCATGCAGGGTTCATCCTTAGTGCCCAGCACTACTAGGGAGTATCTAGTCCCTCCTACTTCATAACTCCTGCAATAACAGATGCTCAACCCTCATACCTCCTGTGCAGCAGGGTTCATCCTTAGTACCCAGCACTACTAGGGAGTATCTAGTCCCTCCTAGTTCATAACTCCTGCAATAACAGATGCTCAACCCTCATACCTCCTGTGCAGCAGGGTTCATCCTTAGTGCCCAGCACTACTAGGGAGTATCTAGTCCCTCTTAGTTCATAACTCCTGCAATAACAGATGCTCAACCCTCATACCTCCTGTGCAAGCAGGGTTCATCCTTAGTACCCAGCACTACTAGGGAGTATCTAGTCCCTCTTAGTTCATAACTCCTGCAATAACAGATGCTCAGCCCTCATACCTCCTGTACAAGCAGGGTTCATCCTTAGTACCCAGCACTACTAGGGAGCATATAGTCCCTCCTAGTTCATAACTCCTGCAATAACAGATGCACAGCCCGCATACCTCCTGGCAAGCAGGGTTTATCCTTAGTACCCAGCACTACTAGGGAGCATATAGTCCCTCCTAGTTCATAACTCCTGCAATAACAGATGCACAGCCCGCATACCTCCTGGCAAGCAGGGTTCATCCTTAGTACCGATCACTACTAGGGAGTATATAGTCCCTCCTAAATCATAACTCCTGCAATAACAGATGCTCAGCCCTCATAGCTCCTGTGCAAGCAGGGTTCATCCTTAGTACCCAGCACTACCAGGGAGTATCTAGTCCCTCCTAGTTCATAACCCCTGCAATAACAGATGCTCAGCCCGCATACCTCCTGGCAAGCAGGGTTCATCCTTAGTACCCAGCACTACTAGGGAGCATATAGTCCCTCCTAGTTCATAACTCCTGCAATAACAGATGCTCACCCCTCATACCTCCTGTGCAAGAAGTGTTAATCCGTAGTTCCCAGCACTACTAGGGATTATCTAGTCCCTCTTAGTTCATAACTCCTGCAATAACAGATGCTCAACCCTCATACCTCCTGTGCAAGCAGGGTTCATCCTTAGTACCCAGCACTACTAGGGAGTATCTAGTCCCTCTTAGTTCATAACTCCTGCAATAACAGATGCTCAACCCTCATACCTCCTGTGCAAGCAGGGTTCATCCTTAGTACCCAGCACTACTAGGGAGTATCTAGTCCCTCCTAGTTCATAACTCCTGCAATAACAGATGCTCAGCCCTCATACCTCCTGTGCAAGCAGGGTTCATCCTTAGTACCCAGCACTACTAGGGAGTATTTAGTCCCTCCTAGTTCATAACTCCTGCAATAACAGATGCTCAGCCCTCATACCTCCGTTGCAGCAGGGTTCATCCTTAGTACCCAGCACTACTAGGGAGTATCTAGTCACTCCTAGTTCATAACGCCTGCAATAACAGAAGCTCAGCCCGCATACCTCCTGTGCAAGCAGGGTTCATCCTTAGTACCTAGCACTACTTGGGAGTATCTAGTCTCTCCTAGTTCATAACTCCTGCAATAACAGAAGCTCAGCCCGCATACCTCCTGTGCAAGCAGGGTTCATCCTTAGTACCCAGCACTACCAGGGAGTATCTAGTCACTCCTAGTTCATAACTCCTGCAATAACAGATGCTCAGCCCTCATACCTCCTGTGCAAGCAGGGTTCATCCTTAGTACCCAGCACTACCAGGGAGTATCTAGTCACTCCTAGTTCATAACCCCTGCAATAACAGATGCTCAGCCCTCATAGCTCCTGTACATGCAGGGTTCATCCTTAGTACCCAGCACTACTAGGGAGTATCTAGTCCCTCCTAGTTCTTAACTCCTGCAATAACAGATGCTCAGCCCTCATACCTCCTGTGCAAGCAGGGTTCATCCTTAATACCAATCACTACTAGGTAGTATCTAGTCCCACCTAGTTCACAACCCCTGAAATAACAGAAACTCAGCCCTATGTTAGCTATACTCTGATAGTTTTTTATTGTTTCATATAATGTCTTTATTTTTATTTGCCTAATGTGTTGCATTGTAAGTCCGTGGTTTTCCTAATTTTATTTTTCCATTACAGACTCAATGTTCAAATTCCTTAAAAATTGATGGAGTTCCTGACACCGGACCTCTCTGCTCTCCGTTCACCTCGGAATCAACAAGTGAAAAAGTGAACGTTACTTTCAGTCTTAGCTATACGTATGTTCAATTATTTGATTACTGTTTTTTTTGGTTGTTGTTGAATTTTCGCATTTTTTGTGTAACGCATTCTTTGCGTTTTTTATAATTCTTTCTATATGTAAATTGCAATTATTTTTTTATAATTATGCTTATTCCTATTTTTTAATTAATTCTTTTCAATCTTTGAGTATTCGAATAGTTATTAAATGCATTTCAAACTATTTGTATTTAAATTCGTTTTAATTAGTGTTTATGTGTGCTCAAAGCCAGTAGTTTTAATGTGATTGAAAAAAATAGATTTATGGGTTCTATTTTTTTGAATTCATTCAAGAATTCTTTTCCGTTATTTCGTTTTATTTATTTTTTATTTTCAGAACTTATTCCTCTTCCCATAAATTTGTTTCGAAGATAATTTTCTTGGTTACAACTTTTATGTCTCTGCATTTTCAGTACTGTAAAGGATGCGTCAAGTCGAAAAATTCACCGATATAAACTCGTTTTATAATTGTATTTCTACATGAATCTGTCAAAAATAGGTATGGCGTTTCATTGGAAATTCCAAAGTTAGGGTCACTGAAGAAGTACTGGAAAAGGTTACGAGGTTAAATATGGACTGAAAAGATTCTTCAGGAGTCACAGTTATGGCTCAGCCATTTGTTAACTCAACTGGCGACTTTAAGGGAGGTGACACGGGAAGTTGGGACATCATGTATATTTGAACGGACATTTTCGTCATCTCCTAAGTAGGATCGATGGACATTTGAATTTTTTTTTCAAAAATGGCGTAATGAGTACAACCTCAATAGCTAATTTGTCCTTAAGGGAAAGATGCTCCAGAAGATGTAAAATAAAGAACAAGATGCCCAATCCATATTAATTTACTTAGATGTAGCAAATGATTCTTTTGATAGAAATAAAAAAAGTCATTCTGTGTTTGGGGAAAAAAGGTCCTTCGCGCATACCTACCTGGTTAGTAGATGAATTCCAAAAATCGAGGGATTTATGCAAGTACACATGAGTTTGAGGAAAATGAAGATGTAGCTGTAAATACTCCTATTTCAAGCAGTAATTTGGTCTTAAATGCATTTTGGCCTCTATGATGGAAAATAACCATAAACTCTTATTACTAAAATAATAAACGTAACAATATGTTATAAATATTCTAGTTTATAAGTGTTCAAATGAATGAAAAGAATTGAAAATTTAAATCTAAAAAGTCATTTTCATTTAATTTCCAGTCAGTCAGCGAAGTTCCTGTGCTCAGCGCAAACCAGGAGTGGCTGTTCATGCGGATACTGGGTATGTACATATGTTGTTGTCTAAAAATTCGAAAAAAAATATTTTTTTTAAACCCCAAAATTTGGTATTTCCAAAACGATAAACGCAATCCAAAATATTTCGATTTTTTTTTTAATTCAAAAGAATTTAAAAATGAATCTCATAACATTGACTTTTTTTGCTGATATGACACATTAGCCATCTCATCTAGCCACTACCTATTCACTATTTCTCTCGAAGTGAGATGCCTTAAACAGAATTTTAAATGCCCTCAGTACTTACTTAGTGAAAATTAGACACTTACAAGGAGGGGGGGGGGATTGTCTACTTAGGCTGTAAAATATATATATATATATATATATATATATATATAAAACTCGATTAATATTTATTATGACATGAGTAGGAATAGGGATTTATCTCGGTTAATATTCATATTAGAGAAAATACGAATATATTAACATTTATTGACAATTTAATGAACAACAAGACTAGTTCTATACAATTTTTTGATCCGACGCATAATAACGGAGATATTAAGAATTATCGAAATTCCTCCCTCTAAACCCTCCCTCCTCCACGTCCGATTTCAGCCAATAACGAATGACTTTTAGTTTTGCATAAAATGTTTAAATATCAAGTTTGGCAACTATCAGAAAGAAATTACAACCACTAGAGCGTCAACAGACAAATTTGATATATATATATATATACTAGCTCAGATACCCGGCTTCGCCCGGGAATTGATTTGAGGCTGAATGGTGATTGTATTTTTTTGGCAAGGCTTTACTTTGCACAATATTTTGGCATTTACCCGTCCCAGTTTTTAGGGTTAATACCCGTTGTTGGCATTTGTTAATAATAAAATTAATTGTTTATGTGTCTTCACTGTCCTCCAAATTGACATACCGAGTATTTATAAGTTCAGCCCAATACAATAGTTAACTCCCGCTTTAGTTTATAGTGTATATCTCGTTTATACTTTGTTAAAAGACAAAAATGAATATGACAAAAGTTACTCTGAATAACAAAAAAAAAACTTTTGTTATGTTCATATTTGCCGAAAAACGAATAGAAAACGAAATACCGCTATTTTTAAATTCAGGCCTCCCTGCCCTGTCCCTAGAATTGTTGGTATGGCTTGTTATAATGAAAGCGTTAGTGCTAATACACATACCGAGTTTTATTTATTTCGGTTGGGTCTTTTGTCCCAAATAAAATTGTTCCGCTATAGGTTTTAGCGTATATCTCGTTTATAATACGGTATACGAAAAAAGTGTATATAACAAAAGTTACTCTAAATAACAAAATAAACAACTTTTGTTATGTTAATATTTGCTGAAAAACCAATAGGAAACGAAATATCGCTATTTTTAATTTCTGGCTTCCCTTATAGCCCCCACTCCTGTTCGTCATAGAGGATATTAATATAGCCTAAAGTCTAAGTTGGGTTAGCAGTAATATACATACCAAGTTTCATAAAATTCGGTTCAGCCATTTATGCGTGAAAAGGTAACAAACAAACAGACACCAAAGAAACAAAATGCAGATATGGTGTCTATGACATGTGAAACGAAAAGTTATCGTGAAATTTCGCGAAAAAAATCAATGTACAGACAGAGGTTACAATTATATATATATATATATATATATATATATATATATATATATATATATATATATATAGAGAGAGAGAGAGAGAGAGAGAGAGAGAGAGAGAGAGAGAGAGAGAGAGAGAGACACTTTTAAACTAACCTCATTTTCGTCATCACCTAGGTAGGATCGATGAATATCAAGATCAAGTTCGTTATTGGCTGAAATCGGACAAGCGGAGGGGGGGTTTAGAGGGGGAGAATTTTGAAAATTCAAAATATCTCCGTTACTATAAGTCGGATCGAAAAAATGTATAGAATCAATCTTATTGCAAATAAAATGTACTATAAATATTGTTATATACATTTATTCTCTATCTTGAATATTAACCGGGATATTTGCATTTTTCAGTTTTCAGCCTTCATTATTTGAGTGATTGAGATAAAACTGATTCTAATTCATTACAAATTACAGCACTAGGCTTTAGTAAATTGTTTTCAATAAAATTAATATGTTATATTCACATATAGTTCATTAATTGTTTGTCTTTCCGGTCTATCTATGCAGCGCTACGAGGCTGGCCGGCCTGTTTCTTTACAATTCAGTCGCTTTCCGTAGCAGAGATTATTAACTTGTCTTGTAAATTTACTGAAATATTTCCCATTACAGTCTGTACTTATTAATTTAACGCTCACGGTAGTGTTACCTGTAGGTATATTTATCTATTGTAAACCTTTGCGTGTTAAATCTGCTTAGTTTATGCAGCCCCTGCGTTACGGAGTTTTTAGCAAATTTCCCTTAAGGGAAATCAGCTATTGTTTGGTGTTTCAGGATGTCGGGAGGAGAGGTAGGATCCTGGGAGGTGAGGAGACAGGTGTGAACCAGTTCCCTTTCATGGTGTCCCTGGTCAACATCAGATTGCGTAGGCATGCCTGTGGCGGTACAATCATATCTCCCAGGTATATCCTCACGTCTGCTGGCTGTCTGGAGAATCTCTCTACACAGGAGATTGCGGTAGTGGCTGGTGAACACGATTTCACAACTGGTAAGCATTTTCATCTCCTATTGGCAGAGTAAAATTAAGGAAAGTCTTCTATTTTCCTCAGAAAAGCGATTTTTTTCAACAAAAAAATTCCTCAAATGTCCACCGACCCTACCTAGGAGATTACGGAAATGAGATCCGTTCAAAATTATATGTATGTATGAATATATATATATATATATATATATATATATATATATATATATAGGAACGGGCTAGCACATAGGCCTGAAAGAATAGTCCGCCCGTCTCTATTTGAATGATTAGATTAGTAATAGGGCTCCTTAAGAGAGGGTAGCACCTGTCAAGGGACAGTGGAATTACTTAATGAAGCCATGGACCGAGAGAGTGCAGCCCTGATAGTCCTAAGTACAATCTGGAGGACAGGAATCAAGGAGTCGGTGCAGAGACACGAAGAAGTGAGTGCCCTTATGAGTTTATTTTCTATCTGTGCCAAGTGACTAAGATATAGCAATATATTAGCGGATATGTGAGTAAACTGAACAATTTAACTTATATAATAGAGACGGTCGGACACTAAGAGAGCTTTCCGTGCATGATGGCCCTGATGAGTTCATGTGCTGGGTAGATTAATTATAAATTAATAATAATAATAAACAAAAACCGTTACAATATATATATATATATATATATATATATATATATATATATATATATATTATAATGATAGGTTAATTAATATTATTAATATTTATATTTAATATATGTACCGGCTACTTCTCAGGGTCATATATTGTACTGCAAGCATTATCGTCTCCACCATCTCTGCTATAAGAGCTAATTTATCTATTTAATCAGAGATATAGCACAATTAGGCTAGATAATTAAAGAAACACTTACTCTCTCTTTGCATCTAGGGAGTCGACTGGCTGTTCCTGTCCTCCGAGATTGACCCTTGGACTCACAGGGGTCCGCTGTCCGACCCTTGACAGGTGCTGCTACCTCGTTTAAAGCCTTGTACTACTCACTCTGATCTCATAGATATAGAGAGACAGCGGAGAACCTCAGACTCGACCGTTACATATGCCCCCCAGAGAGAAAAATTTTATTTATTTATTTATATATTTTATTTTAATTTTATGACAATAAATATATTATATATTTTTATTTATTTTAATATTAATATTTTTTTTATTTATAACAATAAATATATTATATATTTTATCTATTTTAATATTACTAATTTTTTATTTTTTATTTATAACAATAAATCTATTACATAGATTTTTATGATTATTTACATTATTAAATATTTTATTTTTTTATTTTTTTTTTATAATTTCTATTTTCAAATCTCCCATTACCTCTTCCAAAATTTTTATTGAGTGGTTTGTAATTAGAATTCCCACTACTATTATAAAATTGTCGAGAAACATTAGCCGGGTTTCTCGGATGAACGCTATTACTAGGGGGGAAATCACTATGTCTCCTGTTATAACCTGGTGGCCTACTCCATGAATTTCGACCCTATTCTCTATCGAAAATTTTCTTTGTGCGTTTCTTACTCTATTTGGGTTGTTTCCCTCATTCTCACGATTTTCTTCTCCACCCGTTCCCCTCATGATCTCCTGAGCAGGTAATTTTTGTAAAAGGTCATGAAATTTCTCTTTATTACTGATTTGGCCGACCCCCAAGATACATTGTATTTGCCATGGGAAGTGTTTTATTATGCATTTTATTTGATAAGACTCGGGAAAAGATGGATTAAGATATTTACAGTCTTTAAATAATTTCCTGGCATAATCATCCATAGTTAAATTTTCTCCTGGGCGATATTTCCCATTAGTAATTTGATTTCTACATTCATCCTGCCTATCTTCTCCCCAATATTTATTAAAAAATCTTTCTTTAAAATGAATGAAATTTCTAATAAATTCCTTTTCAATCAGCCACTAAGTTCTGGGAACTCCCCTCATGCACTCTGAAATAATTAACTCTTGTTTTCCCCATGTATCTACTCCATAAATGTTAAAATAATTTTCTAATTCAGACAGAAAGTCAGTAGAGCTCTCCTGTCGACTATCACTAAATTTAGGACATCTCGCTTCAGGATTGATTCTAATTTCTTTACAGTTGGGCAAATGACCTATCTGTACTTTTTTTTAATTCTTGCCGTTTTTTTTTTCCATTTCATCAGCTATACCTCCTATTTTGAAATCTGTCTCTAATAAATTCTCTATTTGAATTAACGATCTATCTTCAATTATTTGTTTATTTTCGTGAGTTATTTTCTGAATAGTTAGATTTATTTGATCATTTATCTTCCCTTGAATAATCTTTTCCTGCTCAATTTCCCCTTTTAATTCATTCCGAATTAAGTTTTTCTGTTGATGGCATTCTTGTCGGGTTTCTATTATTTTGGCATCCATTTCATCCATTAATTCCGTTTTTAGTAGTTCTCTAGTCTGAACGGATTCTTTTTTTTTTAATTTTCTGTTTCACCTGCTAACCTATTCTCTAAAGATTTTAAGTTTATTTCATTTTCGTTTTTAAGATTATTTATCTCATTCAGAAATTCTTTTCTCACGTTTGATACATCTACTCGAGTTTGTTCGATATCTATTATCAATGATTCAATACTATTTCTAACTTCTTGTTTAAATTCTTCTAGTTTGTTATTATTTTCTTCTAGTTTATTATCTTTTGTTCTAGTTTGTCCATTATTTTCTTCTAGTTTATTATTATTTTGTTCTAGTTTGTTATTATTTTCTTCTAGTTTATTATTATTTTGTTCTAGTTTGTTATTATTTTCTTCTAGTTTGGCTTCCAATTTAGTATTTCCTGCTTTTATTAAGTTCATTATAGCTTCCAGCATGTTTTGATCTTTTTCGATAGGCCTACTGACCTCTTTTTGTCCTTTTAAATCGTTTAAATTATCTATTATTCTGGTAGAAGTACCTCGCGGTTGTTCAAAACCCAAAAAGCTCAAATTTGCTATCTCAGTAGATAACGGTATTCCCGAATCCTCTAATTGAATTATATGTCTAGCCTGATCTTTATATATGATATTATTGGTCTGTGTTCCCTCTAACGGTTCACTTTCAATAGATAGATTTTCAAGATCCAAATTATTACTTTCCTGTTCTACATCACTAATCCTATCCTCAAAACTTTTGCTATTAGTATTAATATCCATTTTTATAATCTATGTTAATTAAAAACTTTTTTTTTTTAAATGAATAACCAAAATAAATATTTTAAATGTTTAAATTTAAAAAAAATGTTTAAGCCGTGCCCTTTCACGTTGGGGCCATTTTATATAATGAAAGGTTAATTATAATTATTATTATTTAAATTTAATCTATGCATATATTGCACGGCAAGCATTATCGTTTCCACCATCTCTGCTATAAGAGCTAATTTATCTATTTAATCAGAGATATAGCACAATTAGACTAGATAATTAAAGAAACACTTACTCTCTCTTTGCATCTTGGGAGTCGACTCGCTGTTCCTGTCCTCCGAGATTGACCCTTGGACTCACAGGGGTCCGCTGTCCTCCCTTGACAGGTGCTGCTACCTCGTTTAAAGCCTAGTACTACTCACTTTGATCTCATAGATATAGAGAGACAGCGGAGAACCTCAGGCTCGACCGTTACAATATATATATATATATATATATATATATATATATATATATATATATATATGTATATATATATGTGTGTGTGTATGTGTGTGTGTGTGTGTAGATATTTGTCTGTTAACATCCTTTACTATACGTCGGATTTCTCAGTACCGTTTGTATTATATCACTTGATGTTCACCATGGTGTTACCAGTTACTAGATTTGTCTGTTGTAAACCTTCACGTGGGAAATCTGCTTAGTTTACGCAGCCCCTGCGTGACGGACTTTTTAATTATTAACGTAAGTGACCAACATCCGTTTAATTGTCCGTAGGTTCTGAGACAAATGCTACTGCTATCTACAGAGTGAGAAGGTTTGTAAGGCACCCGCTCTACATGCCGATAACCAACATGAACGACATAGCTATCATCCAGGTAGAAGGATCTATCAGATTCAGCTCGAGGGTTGGTCCAGTCTGTCTACCCTTCGGCAAGCCAGGGCTTCCGCAAGTCGGCGAGAGGGTTACTGCCCTAGGTCAGTATTCAGAATTCTTATTCTAAACCAGCTAAGAAAATTTATTTGTTTTGTTTGACGATTTACACCCTTTTTTCGCACAACCAAATGGGAAAATTTCTCCAAATTATTCAATCATTCAGTTATTATAAATTTATTGTTGCTGCTCGGCGATAACAATAGTGCAAAATAAAATAAAGTAGGAACTAATAGAAAAAAAGAAAACCTATTAAAACAGAAAAAAACTATTGAACAGGGAAAGGTATGACGAGGAAACAGAAAAAAACATGAATAATTGGTAAAAGACAAAAAAAAAAAAACGAAACGAAAACGTAATGAAAACAAAAATATTTTATAAAAGTTAATAAAAATATAATTAATAATTTATAATAAATAAACAAGGATTTATTTAAAAGTTTGTAAAGAGGATTTTACACAAGGATTCAGAATTTCACACATACACACACACACACACACACGTGCGCACGCACTGTTGAATTAAACCTTTATGGCTATACTTCAGTGGAAATAAGAAGAAGTTGGGTACTATATCAGTGTGTAAATGTGCGATTTTTTTAAATATGATAATAAAACGTCTAGATGTGTACTTTCGTTGCTCAGGATGCTCATTGTAAGGTAAGTCTATGGTACGTTATGTCGTCTTTTGCAGTCAGTAAGTAAGTGTTTTATAGTTAGTAGTCTGTTACATAGCTAAGAAAATGATTAGGTTCACAAGTATGTTCACAAGTCACGGCAGTACACTGATCTTCACTAAACACTGCACTGCACTGGAACTAAAAGGCACTGTTCGCTAAAAGCAGAAAGGACAGAATAGAATAGAAATAGATTATCACCTATTCAATAAGTACAAAGAAAATGAAGGCATCCCTCATTGCCGTGTTTTGTGCACATGAGTGATCCGAGTGATCGTGAGTTATTGATCTGTGAAGAGAATGTGAAGTGTGAAAAAGAAGAATGTGAAGTTATCAATAATTAGTAGTGGAGAATAATTTACAAAGTGTGCAGTGCGTAGTCAAATAAATTGTCCAGTGTTAAAAACACAAAGTTTGTGAATTTAATTTTGTTTTCCTATATAACCAAATAGTCAACGTTTATTATTTTTGAAATAAATGTAACTATATTAGCAATAGAAAAATCGTTAGACGACTTCTAAACAAACTGTGTGACGAACTCATTTGGTTGTCTGGCCGTTTTTCTGCGTAAATCTAGAGATTATCAGAATATGCTATGCAATATATGTGTCTGTGTGTGCGTGCGTATGTTCTTGAGTATATATAAATTCATCGCATATTGTGTATATAATTTATTTATTTGCAGGTTGGGGCGGAGCGTCCCTCGTAGGAGGAGCCTCGAATGTACTCATGAAAACCACTATCCCAACAGTGCCAATACAAAGATGCCAAACTGCTTTCCCAATGCAACCTGTTAACAATAACAGCCAATTCTGCACCTTTGAGAGAGGGAAAGACACCTGTATAGGGGTACCTAAAACGTTATTTAAATGTATAAATTCCAATATATTTGGAGTTCGATTCCCTAGATTCTAGAGTGGCGAGGCCTGGGCAAAGGAATTTATTTAGTGACGGAATTCATTAAATAAAATCTTTAGTCCCACCCTAGCTAGAAAAGGCTAGTAACCTGTAGATAACCCGTCCGGATTAGACTTAGTTGCAATATGTGGAAATTAATGAATAATTTAATATTTAATCTTACTTCTGGACACAAATGAAAGTTACGAAACTCCATATTTAATCGTTTTATGTAAAATAGTAAGATCGAATTCCTTAATGGCAGAAATCGCACAAGTGGGAGGGGGGAGTATAGAGGAGGAATTTTCGAAATTTCGAAATATCTTTGATAATATACGTCGGATTGAAAAATTGTATAGAACCAATCTTATTGCAAGTTAAATGTACTATAAATATTGTTATATACATTTATTCTCTATCTCTACCTTACTGCATCTCAAATCATATAATTTGTATCTTTTGTAGGACAGTGGTGGACCTCTCCTGAGCATTTCTCAATCGGGTACAGCGTTTATCAGTGGTATAATATCGTCCCAAGGAAGTGATTGCACTGGGGATGTTCCGTCTGTTAGAACGAGAGTATATGCTTACCTTGATTGGATAAAGAGTGCATCACAAGGTGAGTCAGTTGTGATTGTGGTGGGAACGATGTGTCTGTGAGTATGGGGGTATATGCTTACCTTGATTGGATAAGGAGTGCATCACAAGGTGAGTCAGTTGTGATTGTGGTGGGAACGATGTGTCTGCGAGTATGGGAGTATATGCTTACCTTGGCTGGATAAAGACTGCATCACAAGGTGAGTCAGTTGTGATTGTGGTGGGAACGATGTGTCTGCGAGTATGGGAGTATATGCTTACCTTGATTGGATAAGGAGTGCATCACAAGGTGAGTCAGTTGTGATTGTGGTGGAAATGATACGTCTGTCAGTATGTGGGTATATGCTTACCTTGATTGGATAAGGAGTGCATCACAAGGTGAGTCAGTTGTGATTGTGGTGGGAACGATGTGTCTGCGAGTATGGGAGTATATGCTTACCTTGGCTGGATAAAGACTGCATCACAAGGTGAGTCAGTTGTGATTGTGGTGGGAACGATATATCTGCCAGTATGGGGGTATATGCTTACCTTGATTGGATAAGAAGAACTGCACAGGGTGAGTCAGTTGTGATTGTGGTGGGAATGATATGTCTGTCAGTATGTGGGTATATGCTTACCTTGACTGGATAAGAAGAACTGCACAGGGTGAGTCAGTTGTGATTGTGGTGGGAATGATATGTCTGTCAGTATGTGGGTATATGCTTACCTTGACTGGATAAGAAGAACTGCACAGGGTGAGTCAGTTGTGATTGTGGTGGGAATGATAAGTCTGTCGGTATGTGGGTACATGCTTACCTTGACTGGATAAGAAGAACTGCACAGGGTGAGTCAGTTGTGATTGTGGTGGGAATGATATGTCTGTGAGTATGAGGATGAATTCTTACCTTTCAGCACAAAAATGTAATCATAATGATGTGAGTTGACATTTTACAAGAATAGAAAAGTGCACTAAATTAGATGTTTCTTATAATTAATGAAAATTTGAAATCTTTTGCTGAACCATCCTTTTTAAATAAATTATTGATAACCTAATTTAAGAATTTCTGTGTTTTAGAAAACTTCTGCATGAAATGAACATTTAATGCCCAGCTATCCGCCATTATTGAGAAGATAGATCTATTATGCCATAGATCCATACATTCATGAAGAATAACGGATATAGGACAAGTACTTAATTATTTGCTAGTTCTGTCTTAAATGTAGTTTAATTAGTTGTAAATAAATATGTATTGCATTATTCCAATGTTTTGAATCCTCGTCATTAAGCCAACCATCCATCATGGTTAGTATTTATGTGTTGCTTGAATAAGACACACGACACTAAACCATTAAAAGCTGCATTCCTATTTCCATTCAACCATTTGCAAATGCAAAGGTTTTTTTCGGATGCTGTTATAGACCATGAGAATCATTATCTACTCCTGAAATGGAGATGTTGGGTAATTTGCGACCATATATATATATTAAGATATTAAATATATTTATATTTAGCCCCACAACAGTAATTATTACTTAATAATTATAATATATAATATTGGATGCCAATTGCAGTGGGAAGGGAGAATTGAAGGAGGTATATTTACATACAACTGTTTCTACCAAAAGAAAATCTTTATTGAATTATATATATATAAATATATATATATATATATATATATATATATATATATATATATATATATCTTATATAGAATTTATATTGATAAAGAAATTTCGAATTACTGAATACCATGGAAAGTCCGTCATTCCCCCCACCCCCCCCCCCCCCCACCCCCCCCCCCCCCCACCCCCCCCCCCCCCCACCCCCCCCCCCCCCCACCCCCCCCCCCCCCCACCCCCCCCCCCCCCCACCCCCCCCCCCCCCCACCCCCCCCCCCCCCCACCCCCCCCCCCCCCCACCCCCCCCCCCCCCCACCCCCCCCCCCCCCCACCCCCCCCCCCCCCCACCCCCCCCCCCCCCCACCCCCCCCCCCCCCCACCCCCCCCCCCCCCCACCCCCCCCCCCCCCCACCCCCCCCCCCCCCCACCCCCCCCCCCCCCCACCCCCCCCCCCCCCCACCCCCCCCCCCCCCCACCCCCCCCCCCCCCCACCCCCCCCCCCCCCCACCCCCCCCCCCCCCCACCCCCCCCCCCCCCCACCCCCCCCCCCCCCCACCCCCCCCCCCCCCCACCCCCCCCCCCCCCCACCCCCCCCCCCCCCCACCCCCCCCCCCCCCCACCCCCCCCCCCCCCCACCCCCCCCCCCCAATCTGCATATATCGGGCCTCAAAATAATTAAGATTGTTGGTTGGACTGAGCCTGCAACTCTTTGATCGTGTCAACCATTGGAAGATCCTTAGTTTCTGGCAGAAATAGAAGCGATACTGCACACAGCAATGCAAGCCCTCCGCAGATACCGCTTAGGAAGGTACCAAGCAACTTCTTTCCCCTGAAAAAATAATCATTGTCAACAATAGAAATAGTACAATATTTTTTTTTAAATTACAAATCACATTGCCAAAATTTAAAAAAAAAAAATCATGTTTAGAAACAAAAACGTCTGTCACACAGGGGCTGTGTAAACTAAGCAGATTTCCCATGGGAAGGTTTATAATAGATAAATTTACATACTGGTAACACCACAGTGAACGTTAAGCGAACAAATACGTATGGTAATAAGAAATCATTCAGTCAATTTACAAGTTAATAATTCTACAACGGAAAGCGTCTGAATTGTAAACAAACAAGGCAACCAACTTCTCAACTTCTATAGGATTATTCTAGACTGGAAATTAATGAAATATATCTGATTATAACATATTAATGTTATTGAAAACTGTTTACTATAGTGGAGTAATTTGAAATGAGTCACAATAATTTCTATCTCAATCACTCAGATTTTAGTAATGCAAGGACAAAAGAAAGGGGAGGGAGTGATTAACAGAATGTATTTCTTTGTATCTCGTATAATAAAGGTTTGTTGAAAACAATATTTATATTTAACCTTGTAATGAAGTTGTTCATTATATAAAAGCTTATTATTAATATGACACTAGTAGGAGAGGGCGTTTACGGAAAGCGGAAAAATATAAAATCCAAATATCTCTGTTAATATTCATACATGTATAGAACAATATTTATAGTAAACTTAATTTGCAAAAAGATTGATTCTATACAATTTTTCGATCTGACTTGTAGTAACTGAGATATTTCGAATTTTCGAAATTCCTTCCCTCTAACCCCCTCCCCTCCCCCTGGTCTGATTTTAGCCATTAAGAAACTTGATCTTTCTGTTTACATTAAACGACTAAATACCGAGTTTGGTAACGATTAAACAATAATTGCGACCGCTAGCAGACAAATATATATATATATATATATATATATATATATATATATATATAAAATTGTAACCTCTGTCTGTACATTGATTTTTTTTCGCGAAATTTCACGATAACTTTTCGTTTCACATGTCATAGACACCATATCTGCATTTTGTTTCTTTCGTGTATGTTTGTTTGTTTGTTTTTTTGTTACCTTTTCACACATAAAACGGCTGAACCGAATTTTATGAAACTTGGTATGTATATTACTACTAACCCAACTTAGACTTTAGGCTATATTAAATTTCTCTGAGACGAACAGGAGTGGGGGTTATAAGGGAAGCCTGAAATTAAAAATAGCGATATTTCGTTTCCTATTGGTTTTTCCGCAAATATAAACATAACAAAAGTTGTTTATTTTGTTATATGGAGTAACTTTTGTATTATACACTTTTGTCGTATACCTAAGTATAAATGAGTTATACGTTAAAACTTTAGCGGGCACTAACGGCTGAACCGAACGTAACAAAACTCGGTATGTCAATTAGCATTAATTCTTCCATGATTATAAATTATATTTAAAATTTTTAGGTTTCGAACGGGAGGGGGATTAAAAGGGAGGCCTGAAATAAAAATTCACCATATTTACATGTATAAGAGACGGGAAATATAAAAATATCGAAGACTGTGAAGCCTTATCGAACAAATAATTCTATTATTAGCAAATCCACGGCAAAGATGGGTATCAATCCTACACACTGGGACGGGTAAATGCCAACATATTGTGCAATGTAAAACCTGCTAAAAAATACCATCACCATTCAGTCTCAAATGAATTCCCGGGCGAAGCTGGGTATCTGAGCTAGTATATATATATATATATATATATAAATATATATATATATATATATATATATATATATATATAGTTTTGAAACCTCATTTTTGTCTTCTCTTTGGTAGGATCAATGGACATTTGAAGATAAATTTCAAAAATCGCGTCATAAGTACAACCTAATAGCTGATTTCTGAAAATTTGCTAAAAATCCATCATACAAGGGCTGTGTAAACTAAGCAGATTTCCTACATGACTCATTTCATGTCACCATGTGTTCTCTGTGAGTAGATTTTTTACTGATGACTGATAACAAGAAAGCACTTGATAAAATTTACGAAAAAATGTATAGAACTACAAATGTTAGTTCTATAACATTTTTTTCTTTTTGACTCATAATAACAGATATTTTTAATTTTCAAATTCTCCTCTAACCCCCCTCCCCTATTCCAGGGCAAATTTCAAATATTGTAGAGATTAATTAAAAATATTTGAACCAAAAACAAAAAAAAATTCCATATATGATATTGGTAGTAGGTTGGTGAGTTCCAGGTCATATCTTTGTGACTAAATCTTAGATTCCCAAAGTGGTCTATATCGATCCCCAGGGGTCTATGACAACCTGCGAGGGGTCTACGTCAGCGAAAACAAATTTTGGGGGTCCATGAAATGAAAATAGGGGTCTACGATAGTGGATAGTTTAATTTGCAGTTACAAGGCGACAGTCTAAATTTGATTAAAACAAAGTCCATCTTATCAGCGTTTGTTGCCAGAATTAAACTAATGAAGCAAAATATTGAACGGGGCGAATTTTCCCAGTTCCCCAATTTGTCACAGACAAACTGCCAGGAAGACGACGTTTCAACCTACGTTCAACATTTAAATGCCTTCTAATCAGATTTTGAAACTAGGTTTGAGGATGTTTTGACTATGGTAATACCACCGTGGATAATTAACCCATATGGTGACATAGAAGAAACGAATGTCATAATACAAGAGGAACTGACTGAACTAAATACAAACGAAGAACTTAAGGTTCAGTTTAAAAACGGATATCAGCAATTCTGGCTGCAAAACAACATACCAGAGACTTATCCCGTATTATGGAATATAGCGAGGAAATTTTTAATTTCCTTTCCATCGTCATACCTAGTGGAAAGGGGGTTCAGCGCTGTTACCAATCTCCTAACGAAAAAAAGAAACAAACTGGACATCATTAGCCGAGGAGATTTAAGATTAAACCTTACAAAATTGACGCCAAATGTTGATAATTTATTATTAAAGCATCAGGTTCATCCTTCTCACTAAAGCATTTACTTATTGCATAGTTTATTTTATGTTACGTATATTTTATATAACAGACACAAAATTTTATTTTGAGTAGTTTTAATTTAAATTCGATTCTCTCTTGGGCAAAGGAAATTATTTAGTGACAGAATTCATTAAATAACATCCTAAAATCCCACCCTGGCTAGAAAAGGGTGGTAACCAGTAGATAACCCGTCCCAATTAGCCTGAGTTGCAAAAAGTGGACGTTAATAAATAATAATAATAATTCAATTAATAAATGTATAAAACTTAACATGTCTTTTTACTTTAAGTTTTTAACACTAAACTTCACTACAGTTAGAAATTTACAAAAAATCAATATCAGTATTAAAAACATGGCAAGGAGTCTACGACACAAAAAAGTTTATGAACCTTGGGACTAAATTGTGCTCCTCAATAAGTTGTATTAGTCTGTAAGCAGTCCAAGTACAGGACGCTAAAGCATATAAGTTTTCAGCTACCTAACATACTTTTCCATGAAGCATTTAACTATTGGGGTTAGAAAAAATCAAACAAAAATTTCAGCTTGTAAAGAGTTAAACTAATACTCATGCACATACACATGTTTATATATACAAATTTGAACAGAGCTAAAACTCTTCATTTCCTAGATAGGATCTATGGAAATTTGAAGAATTTTTATGGGTCTAAAGAGAGATCCAATAAAAATCAATGGAATGCAATAAGTCAAACCTACTTCAAGTAATGTCATTTTAAATTATAATGAATGGTCTTCGTATATCCAGTAGCTGCTTTGAGATGCAAAATATTTTATGGATTTTGAGGACTACCCATGATTTATGTCGAGACTTAAAGTTCTATGTGCCTTACTCATTTCTCAAATAAAATACTTACATGGATATCGACAAGATATGGACCTCCTTTCTGATCTAAATTGTCTATTGAAGGGGTGTTCAGAGGAGACAGAAAATAAAAAAATTGCAAATTTTCTCAGTACCTATTTTGAGGCTGTTGGGAATTCAGCCAATACTTTTTGAGACTCACAATGCTCCCTGTGCCTTAAATCATAACGTTAATAATAAGACTTACCCTAGTAATCCCTAGTTAGTTACCCTAGTTAGTTGATATCCTAATATCAACGAGGTACGGAGCTCCCATTGTGCCGAGCTGAGCCATTGTCAAGCTGGTCCCAATCGCAGTGTTCCTGTGTTCAGTCGGAAACAGCTCAGACGTTTGGATTATGATAACAGCGAAAACGGCAGATACAGCCAGCCGTCCAATCATAGCCATCACCATCACAGGCCAGCCTTTAAACATATAAAAAAAATAGCCTACTGATACTTAAAAAAGAATATTCTTAAAAATATAGTTATGTAATTCAATTATACAACACTTTCCCTTTCGGTAGAAATTCAATGGATGTAGAGTAATTATCAGTATCTGTTCTCATAGAACTTAACAATAGAATATGCATTAGTTTCCTAAAAGCAAATTTGTGCGTCCATGTCCAGGGGTTCAAAGAATCTATGTTAGAGCAGAGTTCGTTCCATGATTGTTTGCAATTTATAACTACTGCGAGCGTATTCTGGTCAATTAGCTATAACAAAATTCCCCTCCTGTTCAAGCAGGGTTCATCCTTAGTACCAAGCACTACAAGGGAGTATCTAGTCACTCCTAGTTCATTACCCCTGCAATAACAGATGCTCAGCCCTCATACCTCCTGTGCAGCAGGGTTCATCCTTAGTACCAAGCACTACTAGGGAGTATCTAGTCACTCCTAGTTCAAACCCCTGCAATAACAGATGCTCAGCCCTCATACCTCCTGTGCATGCAGGGTTCATCCTTAGTACCCAACACTACTAGGGAGTATCTAGTCCCTCTTACTACATAACCCCTGCAATAACAGATGCTCAACCCTCATACCACCGGTGCAGCAGGGTTCATCCTTAGTACCAAGCACTACAAGGGAGTATCTAGTCACTCCTAGTTCATTACCCCTGCAATAACAGATGCTCAGCCCTCATACCTCCTGTGCAAGCAGGGTTCATCCTTAGTACCCAGCACTACTAGGGAGTATCTAGTCACTCCTAGTACATAACTCCTGCAATAACAGATGCTCAGCCCTCATACCTCCTGTGCAAGCAGGGTTCATCCTTAGTACCAAGCACTACAAGGGAGTATCTAGTCACTCCTAGTTCATTACCCCTGCAATAACAGATGCTCACCCCTCATACCTCCTGTGCAAGCAGGGTTCATCCTTAGTACCAAGCACTACAAGGGAGTATCTAGTCCCTCCTAGTTCATAACTCCTGCAATAACAGATGCTCACCCCTCATACCTCCTGTGCAAGCAGGGTTCATCCGTAGTACCAAGCACTACAAGGGAGTATCTAGTCACTCCTAGTTCATTACCCCTGCAATAACAGATGCTCAACCCTCATACCTCCTGTGCAAGCAGGGTTCATCCTTAGTACCAAGCACTACAAGGGAGTATCTAGTCACTCCTAGTTCATTACCCCTGCAATAACAGATGCTCAGCCCTCATACCTCCTGTGCAAGCAGGGTTCATCCTTAGTACCCAGCACTACTAGGGAGTATCTAGTCCCTCCTAGTTCATTACCCCTGCAATAACAGATGCTCAGCCCTCATACCTCCTGTGCAACAAGGGTTCATCCTTAGTACCCAGCACTACTAGGGAGTATCTAGTCACTCCTAGTTCATTACCCCTGCAATAACAGATGCTCACCCCTCATACCTCCTGTGCAAGCAGGGTTCATCCTTAGTACCCAGCACTACTAGGGAGTATCTAGTCACTCCTAGTACATAACTCCTGCAATAACAGATGCTCAGCCCTCATACCTCCTGTGCAAGCAGGGTTCATCCTTAGTACCAAGCACTACAAGGGAGTATCTAGTCACTCCTAGTTCATTACCCCTGCAATAACAGATGCTCAGCCCTCATACCTCCTGTGCAGCAGGGTTCATCCTTAGTACCCAGCACTACTAGGGAGTATCTAGTCCCTCCTAGTTCATAACCCCTGCAATAAAAGATGCTCAGCCCTCATACCACCGGTGCAGCAGGGTTCATCCTTAGTACCAAGCACTATTAGGGAGTATCTAGTCCCTCCTAGTTCATAACCCCTGCAATAACCGGATGCTCAACCCCCATACCTCCTGTTCAAACAGGGTTCATCCTTAGTACCAAGCACTACAAGGGAGTATCTAGTCACTCCTAGTTCATTACCCCTGCAATAACAGATGCTCAGCCCTCATACCTCCTGTGCAGCAGGGTTCATCCTTAGTACCCAACACTACTAGGGAGTATCTAGTCCCTCTTACTACATAACCCCTGCAATAAAAGATGCTCAGCCCTCATGCCACCGGTGCAGCAGGGTTCATCCGTAGTACCAAGCACTATTAGGGAGTATCTAGTCCCTCCTAGTTCATAACCCCTCCAATAACCGGATGCTCAACCCCCATACCTCCTGAACATGCAGGGTTCATCCTTAGTACCCAGCACTACTAGGGAGTATCTAGTCCCTCCTAGTTCATAACCCCTGCAGTAACATATGCTCAACCCCCATACCTCCTGAACATGCAGGGTTCATCCTTAGTACCCAGCACTACTAGGGAGTATCTAGTCCCTCCTAGTTCATAACCCCTGCAGTAACAGATGCTCAGCCCTCATACCTCCTGTGCAGCAGGGTTCATCCTTAGTACCCAACACTACTAGGGAGTATCTAGTCCCTCCTAGTTCATAACCCCTGCAGTAACAGATGCTCAGCCCTCATACCTCCTGTGCAGCAGGGTTCATCCTTAGTACCCAGCACTACTAGGGAGTATCTAGTCCCTCCTAGTTCATAACCCCTGCAGTAACAGATGCTCAGCCCTCATACCTCCTGTGCAGCAGGGTTCATCCTTAGTACCCAACACTACTAGGGAGTATCTAGTCCCTCTTACTACATAACCCCTGCAATAAAAGATGCTCAGCCCTCATACCACCGGTGCAGCAGGGTTCATCCTTAGTACCAAGCACTACTAGGGAGTATCTTGTCCCTCCTAGTTCATAACCCCTGCATTAACAGATGCTCAGCCCGCATACCACCGGTGCAGCAGGGTTCATCCTTAGTACCCAGCACTACTAGGGAGTATCTAGTCCCTACTAGTTCATAACCCCTGCATTAACAGATGCTCAGCCCGCATACCACCGGTGCAGCAGGGTTCATCCTTAGTACCCAGCACTACTAGGGAGTATCTAGTCCCTCTTACTACAAAACCCCTGCAATAAAAGATGCTCAGCCCTCATACCACCGGTGCAAGCAGGGTTCATCCTTATTACTAAGCACTACTAGGGATTATCTAGTCCCACCTAGTTCATAACTCCTGCAATAACAGATGCTCAGCCCTCATATCTTCAGTGTACCCTTCAGTGTTAGTACCCAGCACAGCTTGCACAGGAGGTATGAGGGCTGAGCATCCATTATTGCAGGGGTTATGAAGTAGGAGGGACTAGATACTCCCTAGTAGTGCTGGGTAGTAAGGATGAACCCTGCTTGCACAGGGGGTATTAGGTGTGTTTACACCCGGAGAAGGGTAATGTTTGCTCTCATGTGCAGAAGTTAGACACATCTTCAGGGACTGGTCTCACCAGAACAAGGATGCTGAGTGCACAGCTTCTAAAGCCTATGGTTGACAGCATTAGGAGTGCTGATCGGGCTTTCCAGAATACGAGAAAGTATCCTTGACCAATTATGTACAGTGACTTGCTTCTTCATCAGTGCCACTTTTGTGAAACCTCATTTTCAACACTCAGCAGGTTGGGAGTCACATGCGGATGTAACATCCTATTGTGATCTATAGTCGCATTGATGTAAGGAGAGTCAATAAGAAATATTTCCTAGCCTCTTATAACCTTGACGTAAAAGCTAAAGGGTATCACAGGGGTCCATCAACCAGGTCTTAGCTGAGAGGATTCTTGGGAAGTCCGCTGAGTCTATAATGGGATTAAGAGATAAACAAGAGTAGAGAGCCTCCATGAATGAATTTTGGTAAGAGATCAACGTTTTCCTGGGACGCAGGGGGAAAGGTCTGAGGCCTCTGATAATTGGAGTTTGATCAAAGTGACATCGGTGTTATCTACAAATCAAGTTTTTCATAACCTAATGAGGTACAAAAAAACATGTACAGACCATTTTTCTTTATCATAAAAAAGATCTATAAAAATGGCCTATGACATTTTTTGATTGTGATATAGATGTAATAGACACCTTTCAAATGAAGTCAAATTAAATGAAGTGCATCAAAACATTTAGTTTATCTAATTTAATAAGAGTATAAGGAAACCATGTGGTGTCCACATCAGGATTTTTTTCTAGTCTAAATCTGTCCAGGGTAAAGAAAAATACCATATAAAAATAAATAAAAAAATATATATTTCTTACTACAAAAATATATAACTCCATTATAAATCTATAAAAATAAACACAAAAACAATTTGCCAAAAGTACATAAATTTAATACTATAAAAATACTATTATTGTAGAGCGTAATTCATTATTCCTACTTTACTTATGCTTGGGTTGAAATCTATATTCTTTCAAATCTCTATTTCGAACTTATGCATTCATTGCATATCGTTGACTGACTTTTTAGGATAATGGAAGATATTTTAAAATAATAAATCAGATAATTCTGACTAAAGGTAGGTTGGGCAAAATGCAGTTAAGTACAAATTTAAATTTGTTTATTTACCTTACTATAAGCGTTTCAAATAAATTGATGGTTTTCCAAGAGAACTCACTCTTGTTCATTAAACCTAAAAAGTCTGTCATGCAGGGGCTTCGTAAACTGAGCAGATTTCCCACTACTTGGTATTTGACATGCTGGTGATCTCAACTCTTCATTCATTCTCTATATTTCCCACAGTAAGAGACCTATGTAAACAGGAATTGAAATACAAGCTGGACACAATACAAAAGGACCAGCTAGCATTCTAAAGAAATTCAGTATTAAAAGTTTGTAATTAAAAAAAATGCTGTGTCTATTTTTGCTTCTTATACTAAAAAATACTTCCACTTTAAAAAATTAACTAAAATTATAAAATACTGCTATAAAAATACTGCTCTAGTTCGCTATTCTAAGCTTAAAATAGCTAATTCTCCTTAAGAGAAGTCTGCATATATCGGATTTCAAAATAATTAAGATTGTTGGTTGGACTGAGCCTGCAACTCTTTGATCGTGTCGACCATTGGAAGATCCTTGGTTTCTGGCAGAAATAGAAGCGATACTGCACACAGCAATGCAAGCCCTCCGCAGATACTGCTAGGCAGGTACCAAGCAACTTCTTTCCCCTGAAAAAATAATGAATGTCAACAATATAAATAGCACATTTATTTTTAACTACAAATCACATAGCCAATATTCCAAAAAAAAAAAAAAAAAAAAAAAATTATGTTTAGAAACAAAAAAGTCCATCAAGCAGGGGCTACGTAAACTAAGCAGATTTCCCACGGGAAGGTTTACAACAGATAAATCTACATACTGGTAACACCACTGTGAATGTTAAGGGAATAAATACAAATGGTAATAAGAAATCATTCAGTCGATTCACAAACAGGGCAGACAATTTTGCAGCACTGAATAGATTGGATTATTCTAGACAGGAAAGATGAACAATTAATGAAATATATCTGAATATAACATATTAATTTTATTGATTGTTTGATTATTGTTTTAGTGAAAACTATTTACTATAGTGGAGTAATTTGAAGTGAATCAGAATAATTTCTATCTCAATCGCTCAGATTTTAGTAATGCAAGAACAAAAGAAAGGGGAGGGAGTGATTAACAGAATGTATTTCTTTGTATCTCGTATAATAAAGGTTTGTTCAAAACAATATTTATATTTAACCTTGTAATGAAGTTGTTCATTATATAACAGCTTATTAATATGACACTAGTAGGAGTGGGCGTTTACGGAAAGCGGAAAAATATAAAATCCAAATATCTCTGTTAATACTCATATATGTATAGAACAATATTTATAGTAAACTTAATTTGCAAAAAGATTGACTCTATACAATTTTTCGATCTGACTTGTAGTAACTGAGATATTTCGAATTTTCGAAACTCTCTCCCTCTAACCCCCTCCCCTCCCCCTGGTCTGATTTTAGCCATTAAGAAACTTGATCTTTCTGTTTACATTAAAGGACTAAATACCGAGTATCAATCAATGATATCAATTGCTCAGATTTCAGTAATCCAAGAACAAAAGAAAGGGAGGGATCAACAGAATGTATTTGTTTGTATCTCGTATAATAAAAGTTTGTTGAAAACAATATTTGGTATTTAACCTTGTAATTAAGTGGTTCATGATATAACAGATAATCATCAATATGACACTAGTAAGAGTGGGGGTTTACTGAAAGCAGAAGACTATAAAATCCAAATATCTCAGTTAATACTCATTATACAGAAAATATGCAGAACAATATTTATAGTAAATTTAATTTTCAATAAGATTGGTTCTATACAATTTTTTAATATATATATATATATATATATATACTAGCTCAGATACCCGGCTTCGCTCGCGAATTCCTTTGAGGCAGAATGGTGATGGTATATTTTTGGCAAGGCTTTAATTTGCACAATATTTTGACATTTACCCGTACCAGTGTTTAGGGTTAATACCCGTTGTTGGCATTTGTTAATAATAAAATTAATTTTTTGTGTGAGTCTTCACTGTCCTCCAAATTGTCATATTTCCCGTCTCCTGTGCATTATGCATAGATTTCAGTTATTAAGGACAAAATATTAACATAGATTTGAATTAATTTTTTCAGGTGAGGTACCTGGTAGTTCATATTGAAAAGAAGTGTTGAGTAAATTTCTCTAAATAACAAAATAAACAACTTTTGTAATGTGCATATTTGCCGAAACCCCAATAGGAAATCATTATTGTTAATTTCAGGCCTCCCTTATAACCGCCACTCCTGCCCGTCCCTAGAAATGTTAGTATGGCTTATTATAAGGAAGGCGTTAGTGCTAATACACATACTGAGTGTTTTATTTAGTTCGGTTGAGTCTTTTGTGCCAAATAAAATTGTTGTCTCCCGCTATAGTTTTTAGCGTATAACGCCTTTATACTTCGGTATACAATGATAGTGTATATAACAAAAGTTACTCTAAATAACAAAATAAACAACTTTTGTTATGTTCATACTTGCCAAAAAACCAATAGGAAACGAAATATCGCTATTTTTAATTTCAGGCCTCCCTTACAACCCCCACTCCTGTTCATCTCAGAGAATTTTAATATAGCCTAAAGTCTAAGTTGGGTTAGTTGTAATATGCATACCAAGTTTCATAAAATTCGGTTCAGCCGTTTATGCGTGAAAAGGTAACAAACAAACAAACAAACAAACATACATACACGAAAGAAACAAAATGCAGTTATAGTGTCTATGACATGTGAAATGAAAAGTTATCGTGAAATTTCGCGAATAAAATCAATGTACAGACAGAGGTTACACTTTTATATATATATATATATATATATATATATATATATATATATATATATAGCTATTGAGGTCATACTCATGACGCGATTTTCAAAATATTTCTTCAAATGTCCTCGAATCTACCTAGGAGATGAAAATGACTATATATATATATATATATATACAGTTTTGAACGGATCTCATTTTCGTCATCTCCTAGGTAGGAACGGACATTTGAAGAAAAATTTCGAAAATCACTTCATGAGTATGACCTCAATAGCTGATTTCCCTCAAGGGAAATCTCTTAAAAATCCATCATACAAGTGCTGTGTAAACTTAGTCGATTTCCCACATGCTGGTATGACACACAACTCATTTCACCTCACCATGAGTAGATTTTTTACTGACGACTGATAACAAGAAAGTATTTGATAAAATTTATGAAAATATTGTGTAGAGCTACAAATGTTAGTAGTTCTATAACATTTTTCTTTTTGACTCATAATAACAGATATTTTGAATTTTCAAATTCCCCTCTAACCCTCCTCCCCTATTCCAGGGCAGATTTCAGCAATTAACAAGTATTAAATATCAAATATGGTATAGATTAAATAAAAATTATTGAACCAAAAACAAAAAATCTCAATAGATGATATCGGTTGTAGGTTGGCGAGTTCCAGGAGGTCATATCTCTATAATTGTGACTAAATTGCACTCCTCAAAAATTTGTATTAGACTATAACCAGTGCAAGTATGGGATGCTGAAGCATATAAGTTTTCAGCCACCTAACACAATTTTCCATGAAGCATTTAAATATTGGGCTTCAAAATGATCAAACAAAAATTTCAGCTGCTTAAAAGAGTAAACAAATACACATGCAAACACATGTGTAAATATACAAATTTGAATGGAGCTAGTTTTCTTCATCTCCTAGATAGGATCAATTGGCATTTGAAGAATTGTTATGGGCCTAAAAAGAGATCCATTAAAAATCAATGCAATGCAATAAATCAAACCTACTTCAAGTAATATCGTTTTAAATTATAATGAATGGTCTTCGTACATCAGTAGCTCCTTTTTGATGTAAAATATTTTATGGATTTTGAGGACTATCCATGATTTTCTAAGACTTAAGTTCTGTTACCTTACTCATTTCACTAATATAAGACTTACAAGGATATCGACAAGATATGCACCTCCTTTCTGATCAAAATTGACTATTGAAGCGGTGTTCAGAGTGGACATAAATAAAAAATTGCAAATTTCTCAGTACCTATTTTGAGGCTGTTGAGAATTCAGCCAATACTTTTTGAGACTCACAATGCTCACTGTGCCTTAATTCATATCGTTAATAATAAGACTTACAAGGATATCAACGAGGTACGGAGCTCCCATTGTGCCGAGCTGAGCCATTGTCAAGCTGGTCCCAATCGCAGTGTTCCTGTGTTCAGTCGGAAACAGCTCAGATGTTTGGATTATGATAACAGCGAAAACGGCAGATACAGCCAGCCGTCCAATCATAGCCATCACCATCACAGGCCAACCTTTAAATTTATAAATAAAAGTTAACCTAGTGATACTTAAATAAGAATAAAAATAAACTTAAGTAATTCAATTACAAACCCTTTAACAATTCAATAACTACCACACCACTAATTAAAACAAGTTTCTTCCCTTACTAATTGTAAGCATCACATACACTACACATCAAGAGTAAAACTTTAAAAGCCTGTGCCTGGAGGCAGCATAAACTAGGCACATTTCACATGAGCTAGTATATGAGGTGCTGAAGATCTCAACTCACCATGAATTCTCTATTTCTCCAATAATAAGTAGCTTAAGTTAATAGGAATTGAAATAACAGCTGGATGTTTAGTGATTCAGTTGCTCGGATGAGTAGGAGTGGAAGGTTAGAGAGACTGATTACTAAATATATATATATATATATATATATATATATATATATATATATATGTATATATAAATTAATGTTAGAGATCCAGAATAAATGCATATAACAACATTTATAGGAAATTACATTTGCATCAAAATTGGTTAAATACAATTTATTAACTTCCAGTTGGTACTACTATTGATAATTGGGGTGGGTCATCTACAGGTTACTACCCTTTTCTATCCAGAGTGGGATTAAAGATTTTATTTAATGAGTTTATCACTAAATAAATTCTTATTGCTCAGGAGGGAATCAAACTCGCCACTCTAGGTTTACTATGTGAGATTAAGGTCAATCCTTTAACTTATACCTAATTCCTTTAACTCTAACAGGGCTAACCTCAGCCCATATATATAATTTAAACACATTATTAAATACTTATTTAAAATGCCCCTTATAAAGGGTCAAGTAGCTTTTACATTCCTTGAAGATCTTCATCCAACTTCACACCAGCCTCCACCTCCATCTATCGTGTGCGATGGCTTTCAAGTCCACTAAATGGACTCCATAGCGTCATTCTTCATTCTGTCAACCCAAGGCATCTTCAGACTTCCTCATGGCTGGGTGACCTCCACTGTCTCATTCATTATCTTGTATAGGGAACGGGTTGGTTTACTTCTTGCCACATGACCAACCCATTGTCACCTCTTGATTTTCATATCATGTGAAACAGAGTGTCATATTTCATATATAATCTCTTCTCTTGTCTTCCTTCTCCAGAGTCCAAAGTCGCCATCCCATTTTAAGCCTATTGTGACTCTAAGAACACTAGACTCAAATCTTTCAATCTTTGTAACAACCATTTCTCATGCGTATACTTCATTGCAGGTTTGATAATGAAATAATATGCCCATAATTCCTTGATCTTAAGACTCGAGAAACCGAGCATGCTATAGTAAGTAAAAATATTATCTTTAAATAGTGTTTTCATAGTCAATTTAATATTATACAAAATACATATAAAGAAGATTGTGAGATCATAATTGAAACCCATGAGTTATAAGGTACCTCCTCCTCCATCTGTAGTCACTGGTGAGTTTCAACTATCCACACCATCCATGAGAACATTAGTTTGGATAATTATATGCTTTACTGCAATCAGAAATAATGAATATGAGCTATAGAAATATAATACCTTGAGGTATGAAGAATATTGCAAGAAGTGCAAGACCAGAAACAACGAAGAGTGAAACGCTAGCAGGCTTCCTACCGATGTAGGGCAAAATTACAACAGGAAGGAGATAGCCTGGAACCTCAACTATCCCGTTCAACCCAACGTACAGGTACTGATTCGCACTGAAGTTGGCACCATTCAGAGCTAGAAATAAGTAAAACAGATTAGTATAATTTTAACACAGACAAATTCTTACAAATTAGTTTGCAATTTGCTCCTAAAAAAACTCATCAGGCAGCTGCTGAGAAAACTAAGCAGATTTCCACGGTGCGCTGATATCGCTCTCTAAAATGGAATTTCCTATTTCTCCATTCATAAGCAGCCTATGCAGCCACTACTTAAAATTCAAGTTGGGCATAAGATGATTAGTGATGCAATTACTGATAAGTGAAAATCTCATGAAAAGGAGTAGGAATTAATTGAAGACTGTAAAGAAAAAATAGAAATAATTTGCTTAATATACAAATTATAGAAAACGTATAAAGAACTCGAAGTATATATTATTGATGACATTATCATACAATGAATAGGCATGCATCACATCTAATAGAGAATCCGTTGAAAACAATATTTGGTATTTATGCTTGGAATAAATTGTTTCAAGATATATTCGCTTATTGTTAAAGTGTGATGACAAAAATTGGGGCTTATTGAAGGCTAGAAATTTAAAAAAAGCAAATATCTCTTTTAATAAGCAAGATAGAAAAAATGTGTATAGAATAAATTTATAGAAAATTAAATTTGCAACTATTTGGAAATTTAGATTCCCTGCCAACAAAAACTCCCTCCCTTGGTCCCCATTTCATCTGTTAAGGAACTTGATCTTTAGTTTTACATAAAACGCTTGTATATTGTGTTTGATAATGATCAATCAGCAATTACGACTACTTGAGTGTTTGGTGTAAATTTTAACAGGCCTCTTATACTACTTATTTAATTAATACTTCATTAAAATTTAATACTTATTTTTTATTAACATTTTATATAAGAAATGTTCTCAAGCAAAAAAAAAAAAACACTTTTGCTTACCAATTGCATAATAGTAGAGCTGCGCAACAAACCAAGCAAAATAACAGATCAAAATTCTCTTCTGGAGTTCTCTAGTAGAGAATAGTTTTAGGAAACACTTGAGGAAGTCTATAACCTTTGCATGGCAAGGATAGACCTGGTTCTGGAACAACATTCGTTACATTGATTATAATTTTTTTTAAAGTATTGAGTAAATAGTTAGTCATAGAAATAAACATTATTGGCATTCTTTACAGAGTCACTCCATACTCGATTTTATTCAAATGTGATTGGATTGGCAGAAGAGCATTTTGTAAACAAACACTCATTTCTATCCTTCGTTACATTTATTAACGTCTCTACATGTTTCACTTCCTCCAAACCCACGTCAGGAGATTACACAGCCTAACATATAACTATACCACCTTCCACTCAGAGGGACATGTCAATACTCAAACGAAATTGGCAGACCCTATAGAAAATAGCTGACTAAAGATATCAGCTTGTACCACTGAAATCAACTAATGTAATAACGATTATTTTGCTCCATACGAATATTTCAAAATAAAGTACAGTCAAACTAATGAAACAAAACTTTCTTACATCCTTTCAAAAATAGCTATTATGAAAATAATTTAGTTACATAATAAAGCCATATGTAGTATAGCTACCGAAAACAAATGCTTTTCAACTTATTAATTGTCTATCAAATTTAAAAATGCTTTGTCCAGGTGCTTTATTTTTGTTTTCTTCTTTACCACTTAAGCGAAAAGGTTTATATTCAATAGAGATTTGAGACTCCTGTCGGCCACTCTTTAAGAAGTCAAAAATGTACCTAACATTGCTCTTTGTAAAACAAAATATGAACTTCTTTTACAGGAACATCATAACACATAATCATAAAACAAGACACAGTAATAAACCCCCAACCACATACGTAAATATTTTGATAAAAGCATATCATTTTCAAGAGTAAAACTCTTAAATGCATGGTAGGATCTATTAAATCTGTAAAAGATATTCCTTGGTTAAATATAAATTAAAGAGCGTCATGTTTGAATGATGTTTTTATGCACAAGATGAATGCTATACAAAATTTTCAATTTTTAAATAAAACTAGGAAAAAAATTATTTATGATCAGGTACTTTGTTTCTATAAGGTCACGGCAAGTTTCTCATCATTTATAGAGCATAAATCTAAGACTCATAAAAAAGCATGTTAATAAATTAAAAATATTTGTTACAAATTTAGTGCTATTAGAATTAACAATATTAAGTTATTAAGATTTACATCTATTTGTTAAATTGATAGATTTTTTATTATGTACTCATAGAATTTGACTTAATTTTATAACGAATGTATTATAGAAGAATAAATGTAAAGATAGTAATAGGCATAATATTAGTAATTTTTTTATAGAAAAAAAAATTTGACATATCCTATTATGTTTTATGTTAATATCTAAAGAAATAAATACATTTCATTTCAATTCATTCATTTCAGTTTGTCCCTATTTTTTATTATGTGGATATTTTCCTTTATTTTCCAATTGATTATGATTCATTCCATATATAAAATTTTTATATTACGATAACTTGTACATAACATGGCTATTTATAGACAATTTATGAAAAAAATATATACCTTTTCTAAGCTGAAAGTCGAAGCAGTAGTCTCTAAATCTTGGCCCAAAACTTTAGATGCCATCTCTAATTTACCCCTTGTTATCAGCCAGCGAGGTGATTCTGGTAAGTACCTGTTGGAGTCAACATTTTAATTCACAGGTCTTCTGTATGAGATAAATATGATTCATTTTCAAATTTATCCAGATATATTATTCTATTACACTATAAGAAGTTTGCATTCAATTAATTTATTTTTGTTTACCAGTTTATCATTTAAGTGGTTATTGAGTTTTGTGTTCTTTTTTGTTGTTTACATTTTAAATGTCTGTTTTCATTATTTTTAAAATATTTGTTTCTTTCGTTAGAAAAATGAGCTATTGATTGTATTGAGATACTAAAACCAGAACTGGACCAATGGGAGGAGATAATAAAGGGTAAAATAAACATTCGAAATATCTCTGTTATTGTGAGTCGGATTGTGTTGTAAATTTAATTAATTTGTTCTATGCATTATCTCACACGATGTACGGTTACGAGAAATGGACAATTTTAGTGATATTATAGGTTTTTCTTCACATTTTGGATGTTTGAATAGCTCCCAAAACCTTCAGGAGTGATTTTTGCTTGAAGAGTCGAAAAAATTCTGTCACGTAGGGGCTGCATAAATGAAGAAAATTTCTAACATGCTGTATGGCGTGCTGGTGGCCTGATGTATAGAAGTGGGGGTTTACTGAAGGCTGAAAAGAAGATAGTATGAAAACGTCCGTCACGCAGGGGCTGCGTAAACTAAGCAGATTTCCCACATGAAGTTTTACAATAGAGAAACTTCACGAGAGCTGAGCAGTTAATAAAACGGCCGAACTAGCTTTTGGCGGGAAAAAAGCCACTTCGTCCGTTAGCCGGCCAGATTTAATAAAAATTCAAATATCTCGGTTAATATTCAAGATAGATAGAGAATAAATGTATATAACAATATTTATAGTAAATTTAATTTGTAATAAGATTGATTCTGTACAATTTTTCGATCCGACGTATAGTAACGGAGATATTTTGAATTTTCGAAAATCCTCCCCTCTAAACCCCCCCCTCCCACTGGTCCGATTTCAGCCGTTAACGAACTTGATCTTTCTTTTTACATAAAACGCTTAAATATGAAGCTTGGTAAAGATCAAACAAAAATTGCGACCGCTAGAGCGGTAACAGACAACTATATATATATATATATATATATATATATATATATATATATATATATATATATAGATAGATAGATAGATAGATAGATAGATAGATAGATAGATAGATAGATAGATAGATAGATAGATAGATAGATAGATAGATAGATAGATAGATAGATAGATAGATAGATAGATAGATATATACAGTTTTGAACGGACCTCATTTTCGTCATCTCCTGGGTAGGATCGATGGACATTTGAAGAAAAATTTCGAAAATTCCGTCATGAGTACAACCTCAATAGCTGATTCTCTTAAGGGAAATCTGCTAAAATTTGTTTAGTATTTGAATTAAAATAAAATGTATAGAACAACAATTGTAGAGCATCAATAGTGTAACAAGATTGGTTCTATTGCATTTTTCAATTTAACTCGTAACAGATATTTTGAATTTTCTAAATCCCCCCCTCTGTAAACCCCCCCCCCCTCTATCTGATCAGAATTCAGCCATTAATGAATATGATCTCTACTGATGAATGAACTAGTTAAATATTGATTATGTAATAGTTCAAACAAACATTTTCAAGTCAAGAACATGAAACCTTAATTGATGATGATGTCACACCACTATTTGTATGTATCTTATCTAGTAAAGGTCAGTTGAAAACAACATTGGGCATTTAAGTTTGGAATACAGGTTTTCAATATACATTGGCTTATAGTTAATGCACAATTACTAAAAGTGGGGATACACTGAAAATTAAAAAATGTAAATACCTCAGTTATTCATGATAAAAAAAAAAAAAAAAAGTTTAGAACAACGTTTATAGAAAATTAAAGGGCTAAGTTTAGCTAGCGAGTTAAAGTGTTGGCCTTAATATCACATGGTAATCTTAAAGTGGTGAGTTGGATTCCCACTTGGACAAAAAGAATTTATTCAGTAACAAACTCATTAAATAAGATCGTTAGTCCCACCCAGGCTAAAAAAAAAAAACAGTAGATAAACAGTACCAACTAGTCAAAGTAGCACAAAATGGGCGTTAATAAATGGCACGATTTCAGCAATTAAAGCAATATGATCTTTAATGTTGAATGAAACGATTAAATATTGAGTATCGTATTAGATCAAACAAAATTTTCGAGTCAAGAAAGTAAAATATAATATATGTATACATAATGTATTTTCATGTATTTCACATAGAAAAGGTCAGTTGAAAGTAGTATTTGGCATTTAAGCTTGGAACAAGATACATTCCCTTATTGTAAGTGTGATAACTAAAAGTGGAAGTTTACTGAAGGTTGAAAATGAAAAAAGTCTGTCACGCAGGGGCTGCGAAAACTAAGCAGATTTCCCTCGTGAAGTTTAGTAATAAATAGATAGATAGATAAATATGCATACTGCTAACACAACAACACCGTGAATAAATACAAATGGAAATAAATGTTTCATCCAATTTCAATAACCTGCCGACAGGAAGCGTTAGGTTAGAAATGTAAACAAACGGTTCTGCCCACCTCACACCGGAAAGAAAAACAATTACTGAAATATATCAGAATATAACACATTAATTTTATTGAGAACTATTTACTATATCTACTAGTGTAATTTATAATGAGTCAGAATAATTGTTATCTCAATCAATAAAATTTTAGTAGTCCAAAACTTTAAGATGGGGGGGGGTCACCAGGGCATATTTGCATGTATCTCGTATAATAAAGGCCTCTTGAATACAAATTTTGGTATTTAAACTTCCAATAATGTGATTTATTATGTAGCAGAGTATTGTTTACGTAACATGAATAGAAGTGGCGGTTTGCTGAAAACTAAAAAATGCAAATATCTCGGTTAATATTCAAGATAGAGAAAAAACGTATATAACAATATTTACAGTAAATTTAATTTGCAATAAGATTGGTTCTATACAATTTTTCGATCCGATGCATAATAACGGAGATATCTCGAATTTTCAAAAATCCCCCTCTAAACCCCCCCCCCTCCTCCCACTAGTCCGATTTTACATAAAACGGTTTAATATCGAGTTTCGTAACGATCAAACAAAAATTGCGACCGCTAGAACGTTAACAGACAAATATAGATATATCTATATATATATATATATATCTATATATCTATATATATATATATATATATATATATAATTTTGAACGGACCTCATTTTCGTCATCTCCTGGGTAGGATCGATGGACATTTGGAGAAATTTTTCGAAAATCGCGTCATGAGTACGACCTAAATAGCTGATTTTCCTTAAGGGAAATATGCTAAAATGAAAAATTCTCGGCTGATATTCAAGATAGAGAAAAACTTTACAGAGCATCATTTATAAAAAAACTATATTTGCAACAAG
Source organism: Riptortus pedestris (assembly GCA_019009955.1). Classification (NCBI taxonomy): domain Eukaryota; kingdom Metazoa; phylum Arthropoda; class Insecta; order Hemiptera; family Alydidae; genus Riptortus; species Riptortus pedestris. The sequence goes on from CM032229.1 coordinate 180,266,795, forward strand.
ATTGGTTATTTATTATTTCTCTATTCATCTTATGATAACAGAGAAATGCTAAATTTCCTATTTTCTCCACTCTAAACCTCCCTTCTCAGGCAGAACAGAGTGTCTGATTTCAGCCATTAATGAACTTGATCTTTAGTTTTACATCTAACTCTTAAATATTGAATTTGACAGCATTAAAAAAAAAGTATGCATGCATATATATATATATATATATAAACGGACCTCATTTTTATCATCTTCCACATAGGATTGATGGTCATTTGTAGACATTTTTATAAAGTCGTGTCATGAGTACAACCTCAATAGCTTCTTAACGTAAATCTGTCAAAAGCTTATATTTGTTATTTAATTATTTTAATTTTAAAGTACAACTTACCTACCAGCAATGAATGAGAAGGAGTAGTGTTGGTAAAGATATTGCCAATTGCAGATCTCTCCAGTTATTAGTAAAATACGCTGCTAACGGAAGTAAAACAAAACCAACAGAGTATGACACATTATAAAGGCACCCAAGATAAGCTCTATAATTCTTCACAGTCAGCTCAGACACTAAAACAGAAATAATAACAGATGTAAGTTGGAAAAAAAAAAAAATTGACTTTGTGCTTCTATTAAAGTAAATAAACAAAATGCTTAGTTCCATTTTGTTTAAAATTATTTCATTTGAATGTCATATAGTACATATCTATTCCAATGCATCAGATCAAAAAATGTTATACTATACAATTTATAAATCTTTTCATGGTTAAAATAAAATGGTTCTATTACACACAAAGAAATTTGCCATTTTTTTTTGTTTTATTTTTAGTCTCAGATTACTGAATTTAATTGTAGCGGGGTCGTAACCAACTGCTATAAGTATTTATTTTTTCTAGTTTTTTTAATGGGAATTTAAAAATTTACAAACAATTCTTGCAGTGTCTAACAAACTGCTTCTTTTGTCACTCATATTAATTGCTCGGGTAAATTAAGATATTTTGTTCAGGCGTAGTCTTTGGAATTAAGCCATTTGTTGATATCACAACTGCAGTGACAGTGACAGAATCTATCTTGTAAGGGGTTTTTATTTCGATAGCTAAATCCTGGCACTTTCTTATTTTCTCGGCATAAGACTTAACGGATATTCTCATAATTTGGGACAGCGATATCAATGGTGTCAGCCGATTTTTCCCCTTGTTAAGAAAGTTATTCATACTTTCTTGTTGTCAGCCTTTAGTAAACCCCATTTCAAATCATCGGATTTTTACCCATATTCAATGTACGAGAAATCTTCTTAGTTCACACAGCCCCTGAGTGACAGACTTTTTTAAGTTACAGATAATGAATAAATAAATATCTTTTATTCGTTGTTCAGATAATACATTATTCAAATATGCCCAACTCTTCTCCTATGATGGTGGAATTTTAACCACCACTGCCCTCCTCCCAAGAATAAAGCATAGCAGTTGTACTAATATGTCTATACAATAATAATAATGTAATAATATCTTACATATAGTATAACCAGCTTCATAGACACCTGAGCCTGCAACTCCGATTATAATCCTTAGTATGAGGAAGATGACATAACTACTGACAAATGCTGTTACTGGAGCTGCAGCAATGTACATAAGGCAGCAAAGAGCAAAAATTTTCTTTCTTCCAAATCTGAAACAAAAATCCAAATACCCACTATTATCATAAAAGCAAGAAAAAGTAGTGGCTCGTGTTAAAAACACTGAATAATCAGAACTTAATATAAGACAAGCTTTTACCAAATTGTCCTAAAGTTAAAATTAATTTTTACTCCTTATAAATACTGTCTCCAAAAGGACTTGGAGATTGTATTCAAATATTTCGATACTAAATTTAGAAATTTTGAAGCAATGAACTGTGTTAGATTTTGCAGTAAGTGAAATATCTTTGGGAAACAGGTTCTATAATCTGAAAGTCTTTCCAGCAAGTTCTTTATTTGAGCACAAAGCCTAATAATAATATTAGGCTAATATTCAGGTTGCCATCACCGAATGCTAGGTTGGAGAACAGATGCAAGGATGCACTGTAGTGTGCTCATGATCTGGATGCATGGAAAACCTTGACTAAATCAATTCATTTAACTGAAACATTGGCAAGCTGATGAAGTTTCATTTGAACCGACATGGGCAACAACTACATAAGACAAAGACAGTTCCAAAGGCGGTCATCACCAATGATAAAATGCCTTTTCTTTTCATATTTAAAAACTCCAGACAAGGTTATCTTGGAAAATTCTTGTTCCAATTTTCAATAAAAATCTGGTGACTTCATTTGTAAAAAAATGATGGCTAATATTTAAATACTATCTATATCTTCATACTTGCCTGTCACCGAATAGACCAAAAACAAATGCTCCAAAAAATTTCCCCAGAGCCACAGCCACTTGAACAGTAGATCTCAGCGGAAGATTATCACAAACTAGGTCCCACTGAAATGTTATTAAATTTTATACAATAAAATGTTAAACTACTCAAAGTAAATAAAATGACAAGAATAAATTATTATTAACATTTTAATGGCAAGGGGCACCAACAACTGTCTGCATTTGATTATAGACCTTATTGAAACATGTAGCCTAAACATAAAACCTCTTCAGGAGCCACTCCTTTCCTACAAATAATAATCCCCAAAAAAGCTAAACTCTCCATATATTCTCTATTTCAGATCTGTCTGAGGAAATGGGGTTCACTGAATACTGAAAATGAGAAAGTGCCAATTACTTGCTTCACCATATTCGAAAGTAAACTGTTTGATGCAAAATTAAAGATTATATCTGGTAATGGATAAGGAGAGGAGAGGGAACACAAATATGAAATATCTCAGTAATTATGAATCCCACCAAAAAATTGTACATAAGTAAACTTATTGCAAAACTAATTTCCTATAAATGTAGTTCTACCCATTTTTTTCTGTATCTCAACATTTACCAAGGTTATTGAATTTTGTAATATATTGTTACGAAAACTACATGCATGCAAAATTGAACAGAGATAGTCATGTATTTGGGAAGTACGACGGAGATCAAAGAAGCAGACAGAGGATCGAGCCCGTTCTAGGCAATACCAGTCATGTTCTGGACGTGTCTGGGTACGTCTCCTTTGATGTTTTCTGACAAGCTATAAAAGGAGCAGCCCAACCCAAGTTTAGTTTAGTTTGTTCTCAGCTCTCTTCAAGTGATCAACAGTGTGTTCAGTGCAGCTTCAGTGAACAATGCTTTATAGTTGAAGTGCGGTAAAGTGTTTTATGTGAAGAGTGTTGTGCTGTGAATCTGTAAAGAACAGTATAGTGCCGTGTTTAAGACAGCGCAGTGCCGTTATCTTTGCAAAGATCAGTGCTGTGGCGTGTTTTTGTGAACTTCAGTGATTGGGAGTGAGTTATTGGACTTTGTAATAAGAAGAACAGTGAAGCTATCAGGGCATACAGTGAGTAGTAGTTAAGAGTAATTAACCAAGTGTATAGTGCATTGTTCAATAAATGGTGCAGGCATAAACAACTCTGTAGCTTGTGTGTGTTTAATTTTGCAATCCAAAAGAACCCTACTAAACTTTGTTTATTACTGATTTAACATAACGTATAATGTAACAATATTAACGGACCTCAGTAAACCCCCATTCCTACACAGCAATTTGCACTTTGAGTAACTGAGCCATAAAACATATCTAGCTGGTATTCTGATTCCTGTTACAGCTACTTATTTATTACAAGAGAAATAGAGAATAGATGGTGTGTTAAGATCATCAGTGAGTCATATATCGGCTCGTGGCTTAGTTTTAGCAGATTTCGCTTAAGGGCAAGCAGCTATTGAGGTTAAACTCAAGATACAAAATTGTCATCCAATTTCCATCAATCCTATCCAGGTGATGATGAAAATGTCCATTCAAATTCGTTAATGGCAGAAATCGGACAAGTTGGAATTTTCGAAACATTTGAAATATCTTTGTTATTATAACTCAGATCGAAAGATCATTCATTTTTTTATTTTCTACTGGTGGTGGGGTGATTAACCAAGGTATTTGATTTTTTTTTAGTTTTCAGCCTTAAGTAAATCTCCTCTCCTACTTATGTCATTCTAACAATAAGCTGTTAAAGCATGAACCACTTTATTCTAAGCTGATATAATAAATATTGTTTTCAAGAGACCTTTATTATGTGAGATACATGCACATTTGTTGAGTAATGATCAGTCATCAGTTAAGATTTTGTGTTCTAACTTGAAAATGTTTATTTACTCAATATTTAACCTTTTCTGTCAACGCTAAAAACGTTATTGTCAGATATTGGACATGGGGGTTTCGAAAATTCAAATATTCGTTATTATGAGTCAGATCATAAAATATAACAGTACCAATCTTGTTAAACTATTGATGATCTACAATTATTGTTCTATCCCTTTTTTTGCCCCTGCGAGATGGACTTATTGATTGTAGGTCTGTGTAAGTACTTGGCCCCAAGTTCTCGTTTGTCCTGGCAGGCAAGATGGGGTTATGATTTTTTAAATTCTTTAGAGCATATATTTCACGTTAGATTTGCTGAGATATTGAATGGTGTATGTAGGGAAGTATAATATCTGGGCATGTACTTACCTGACTGACAATAGTTTGGTGAGGCATAGTTTCATCATAAATATAACTATTACATTTCACAGCGCCAGGCTTTTTTTCAATGTTGAAGTATTCTACAGCTGCATCATAACCAATTTCTGCTAAATGAGTGTAATTCCAGTTGTAGAGAGTACATCTTTCGCTTCCAGTGCTAGAAGCATTTAAAATAAAATCATCACAGCTCAACAAAATTCATAAAGAATTAAAAATAATATTGTATCAAATGAATTGTACGAATAAACTTTGAATGTTTTACTGTTAAATAATAAAGTAAAAATTTATTATTAAATGAAAATTCGAAATACCTCCAATATTGAGAAATGGACTGAATAGTTGTATATAATCAATCTTGTCACAAATTAAATTTTCTATATAATTTCCCCTTTTTTTTATTTTCTAGTACAAAGTATCGTAATTTTTTGATTTCAGATTTTAAACGGAATTATAAGTTTTGATACTTCCTTAACTCATTTCAACTAGTTTTTGAATTACATTCGTAGGTATCTCGCATAACTCAAAAACGGCCAGCCTTAGAAAGATGAAAATTTCATATTAGGTTGCTGTAATGCCTAGTTGAGCACCTCCCCTTTCAATGGGATAAGGGGAGGGGGTAAGAGTAAGATAAAAAATGTCTCCATATATACTAAAAAAATTTTCATAGGACCATTTTGCATTTTATATTCTATGACTTTTTGATCTATTCCATTAGAATGAAGATATATTTCATCACTATCAAATGAAATTATTTAAAAAGAAGTGTAACCAAACATTTTGTTATTTAATTTAATAGGACTACAATGAGGTCATGTAGTGCCCACATCAGATTTTTGTATATCTCAAATATTAATTAACATCTTCCCCATCAACCCCCCCCTCCCACTCGTTCTATTACAGTCATTAAAGAACTTGATCTTTAGATGTTCACAAAATGTTATTATTATTATTATTATTTATTAACGTCCACTTTTTGCAACTCAGGCAAATTGGGATGGGTTATCTACAGGTTACCACCCTTTTCTAGCCAGGGTGGGATTTTAGGATGTTATTTAATGAATTTCGTCACTAAATAATTTCCTTTGCCCAGGCGAGAATCAAACTCGCCACTCTAGGTTTGCCATGTGAGATAAAGGTCAACACTATAACTCGCATGGCTAACCTGAGCCACAAAATGTTTAAATACCATTTAGTAACAATGAAACAAAAATTGTGACTACTAGAGCAGTAATATATATATATATACAAATAATTTTTAATGGGGCTCAGGTTAGTCATGTGAGTTAAAGCGTTGACCTTAATCCCACATGGTAAACCTAGAGTGGCGAGTTCGATTCTTGCCTGGGCAAAGGAAATTATTTAGTGACAGAATTCACTAAATAAAATCCTAAGCCCCACCCTGGCTAGAAAAGGGTGATAACCTGTACACAACCCATCCCAATTAGCCTAAGTTGCAAAAAGTGGACGTTAATAAATAATAATAATAATTTTAAATGAACCTCATTTTCGTCATTTCCCAGGTACAATCACTGAACATTTGAAGAAATATTTTGAAAATTGCATCACGAAACAAAAATCTATCCCATGCATAATGAAACTGGGGGACTCAGGTTAACCATGTGAGTCAAGACTTGGTCTTAATCTCACTTGGTAAACCTAGAGCTCATGAGTTTCGATTCCCAATTGGGCAATAGGAATTTATTTAGCAATGAACTCATCAAATAAAATCCTTATTTCTATCCTGGCTAGAAAAGAGTGGTAACCTGTAGATAATTCATCCCAATTACCCTCTGTAGCACAAAGTGGGTGTTAATAATAACAAGTAAATATATTTAGTTTATTTATTTTTTAACTATCCTATCTTCCTCTCATGGAAATTGAACTTACTTAAGAGAGAGAAAAACATCTAAGTCCTTGAAGGTTCCTCAGGTTAAGGAGTTATAAGATATAAAGTTGAACTAGCAAAGGCCTGGAATTCCTATTATATATTAGCAGAATTCCCTTGAGGGAAATGAGCTATTGAGGTCTTGCTTATGACACGATTTTTCTTCAAATGTCCATTGATCCTACCTAGAAGATGGTGAAAAGTCCATCACGCAGGTGCTGCGTAAACTAAGCAGATTTCCCACCTGAAGTCCTACAATAGAGAAATCTGCCTACAAACAGTTGTAGTTTTGAGTCTCTAAATCAATTTCACGAGAGCCAAACAGTTAAGGAAATGGCTGAACTAGCTTTCGGAGGAAAGTCCCGAATAGAACCGACTTCAGCCGATCTCAACTCTTATCAGGCACACACTTAATAAAAATGCAAATATTTCAGTTAATATTCAAGATATTCAAAAAACGTGCATAACAACATTTATAGAACATTACATTTGCAATAACAATCGTCCTATACAATTATTTGATCCGAAGCATAATAACAGAGATATTTTGAATTTTCGAAAATCCCCCCTCTAAACCCCTCCCTTCCACTGGTCCGATTTCAGCCATTAATGAACTTGATCTTTCTTTCCACATAAAACGATTAAATACTGAGTTTGGTAACGATCAAACAAAAATTCCATGGGGAGGGGAAGTTAAGAGGGGGAGAATTTCGAAAATTCTTAATATCTCTGTTATTATGCATCGGATCAAAAAAGTGTATACGATCAATCTTATTGCAAATGTAATGTTCTATAAATGTTGTTATGTACATTTTTTCACTATCTTGATTATAAACTGAGATATTTGCATTTTTTAGTTTTCGGTCTTCAGTAAAGCCCCACTCCTACTCATGCCATATCAACAATATTTTATTATGTTATGAAGCTCTTTATTTGAAGCATAAATACCAAATATTATTATCATTGAACTTTTAAGTTTTGAGATAAATGCAAGCAAAAGTGGGAAATCTTCTTAGTTAGCGCAGCCCCTCCATGAGGGACATTTTTTTATTATAACACTTCTTTCTTCTTTTTTTTCTATTTCCCCACTTTAATATCCCTATAAAGAGGAGAGTATATTTTCTGTGCTCACCATTCATGACAGTATATAAGGCACATTTGCACAAATATGTATAAATAGGGAAATAATATAAATTAAATTCCAATAATAATTAATAACACTACATCGCATAGCAATAATTATAGCAGTCTCAAATCTATGTAGGCACTTTTACTAATTTTTTATAATTCTTTTGATAGTTTTCTGGTTATTGCTTTTGAATTCATGGGCTACCTTTATCAATTTTACTAAGTTTCAAAATCATTCTTTTTCTGTCAACAATCTCAGCATATAATTTAAAAAAAGACACAGCTACTAAAATACATACACTTACTAGTTATTAAACAATGTAAATAAATAATTAATAAATATAAATAAACAAAATACAGTAATAATTACATAAGATCTCACTTACTCGGGACTGCTAATGTTCCTAATTTGTTCGAAAGTCCAGTTAGCTTTCCTTAATTCGGGTACATCACACGAAAATAATGGGTCACCCCCAAGGAAGACGTAAGAAGTTATATGCATGGAGTTAAAAATTCCAGGTGAGCTCGTCAAAAGGAAAATCCAAACAAGCCACCAAGCGTTTTTACAGCGTTTTTCCAACGCCTTCTCGAGAGAAATAGGATCCATTTTTTACGAGAATAGAGGAAGACTTAACCTCGGCTGCGGGAAGGTAGACCTTAATCTTACACGTGGAAGCTCTCCAGCTCGAATGAATCCACGGGCCACAGACCTCAGCTTCCCATGACCCTGGAAAGTAATACATTATTTAATCATGAAAATAAATGAAATTGGTTAAATAAAAATCATGTAGTTTGAACGTAAAATCAAAGATGTTTACATATATCTCACATAGGAAAGATGAATGAAAACAATACTTTATATTTAAGCTTGGAATAAAACATTTCAAGGTTTGCTAGCTTATTGTTAATATGAGATAAATAGGAGTGCAAGTTTACTGAAGGCTGAAAACTAAAAAATAAAAATAACTCGCTTAAATCTTGATATTGTACAGTAATCATGCTTTTAGTTTTTCTATGTTTATAAAATATATTAAAACAAAATAAAAGAAGAAAAAGTTTGTTATATACTTATGCCCACTTTATGCTACTCTGGCTAATAAGGATGGGTTATCTACAAGTTACGACCCTTTTCATGCCAGGGTGGGGCTAAGGATTTTATTTAATGAGTTCATCACTAAATAGGTACATGCATTAACGGTACATATTCTAAAAAGAAGAATGTAATAAAAGTTAATAAAAGGATTATAAATACATACAAATTAATTATATAACAATTTTTAAATAGAGCGTGTATACAGCTAAATAAGAAAAAATAAATAATACTTAAAGTAAATAATAATTAAAAAAATATATACAGATCAAAATAACATAAGGAAATAATATATATTCATATAAAATTATCTGTAGTAAGTATTCCAGTTTCCCAACTTCATAAACATTCTCAGCAAATTTTTGAAGAGCTTTATTCCATTTATAAAATAAAACTTTGTCATCAACAGGACAATGTTTTACTTTGTTTATCATAGTCTGCTTAAAAATTTGACTCATCTGTATATAGCCTACAGTCAAATATTAAATATTGGTAAGATTGTTCGGTACTGAAGTCACAAGGACACAATGGGTTTTATGTTAATTTGAATCTGGGTAAGTATGTATTAATTGCGCAATATCCTGTTATGAGTTGTGTTATATAGAAGTCAGTCATACTAATTTTAGTATTCATATACTCTGGAATATTTGCAATACAGTAGAGCGTCGATTATCCGAACTAATGTTGTCAGAGGTGGTTCGGATAATCAAAAGTTTGGATAATCAAAATATTTATTTATTTTGTGTTTATTTATTTTCTTATAAATAATAAGGAAAAGGGAGATCTAAAATAACTTCGTAAAAATACAAGTTTGTTTATTTATTTAAACATAGTATGTATGAGCATAGTGAAGAAACGAGTGATATGAAATACATACATACATACATATGTATAAGTTGTCTAATTGAGCTACATGTACAATACAAATACAATGTACACCTCACAAAGAACGGTTTGAAACTGAAAGTAAGCTATCCACAACCAGTTATATGAACGGAAAGGGTTTCACAGAATCTAATGCAATGAACAAATTAGGTAGTGTATACAGTTCTAAGTAAACCAATGCGTATTCACGTCTAATTTCATTGAACACACATTGAATCAGATACAAATATGTAACGAATCAGTTTCTGAGAAATAATTAATGATGGCTTCCGTTATAGACGTTACGTTCCGATAATTGACGTTCGGATAATGACGCTCTACTGTATATGTATTTTATATATATATATATATATATATATATATATATATATATATATATATATATTGCAGTCTGTAAATTGATCCCGGGTAACTCCTATCATTAGTCAGTTTATGCAGGCTACAGGTTATGGAGTGATGGCTATCTAACAACTCTGGCCTCGAGAGGAATTTTCTCCACTTATGCCTACATTGGTGTAAACGGATTTTCCTCACGAAGCATTTCTTGCCAATGATCTGACGCAGAAGGCTATGGGAAACCACTGCATGCACTTGTGACCCTACTATTCCCTTGTTTATTCCCATAAAAATTGGATTTACATGTAGATTCTACATACAATAAGGGTGTTTGTATATGTATATACAATTTCACTTTCATCATCTTTTAAGTTAAATCGATGGACATCCGAAGAAAATTTTTGAAAATCCCTTCATGAGCTCCTCAATAACTGATTTTGTTTAAGGGAAATCAGCTAATAAAGTCAGTTTTAAGTTAAAATAAAATAAATGAGATTAAAAATGCATTAATGTGTTATGCCAGTTTGATGATGCTAGAGTACTAAAGAAAATTAACTTACACAAAGACAGAAGCATAAAATATTGTGTCTGAGGGCAGAATTAAACAGAGCAGTAGATATTAGTAATTGAAAGTCGGGCCAGATGCCGGCAGTAAAGGATACGGAACAGGGAGACTGAGATAACAATACAACCTTAATTCTACTGATTTTCTAATTCCTGTCTGTAATCAACCTAGTTATTAGGCTTACAGTGCCAATCAACCCACAACTGTATGATTGAGAGCTTCATTTGTAATGAATCTGTGATTGCATTACATCTACCAGTCATTAATGACCTTATATTTTATATAATGCCAGCACAAAGCTCAGTGAGATTATTATTTATGAGTATTGAAAGATAAAAGTTCTGTACTTGTCGTTTAGAGTTTTATCCAATTTTGAGTTAAGTCCCCACGTGGTCTGTATTTTGGCAGTTAACATCAATAGATTTTTATAATAATATTGAGTGCTCTTGAATTTGATACACTCTACAATGAATTACAACAATTAAATTACATTTAAAAGTCTTTTTGAGCATATTTGATAGGCAGATATGAAGTTCGTCAGCTCAGGCTATAAAAAGGAGAACTCCCGATTGGACTGTGACAGTAAGACCTCAGACATTCTGGAGGAGTGGTCTTGGCTGGGGTAACCATATGGAAAAACAATACCATAATTTTAAATTTCATTAAAATTCCTTGGTTCTATACCTTAGCTACATTAATGTTTGTCTGTAAGTACACTGAAACAGCCAGAATCTCACATACTGTCATAATATTTTGAATAGACTCAAGATTTGTTGCAAAATCTACACCTGGCTGAAATATTAACTTTCAACACATGCCCTCTGTATCATCTACTTATGGATAGCCATTAAAAATCCTTTATGATTATTTTTATTAATATTATATTAAAAAGTAAGGTAGCCAAGAAGAAAATAATTCATACAAAGATATAATTCTGATCTGACCTCATTAACATCATCTCCCAGGTAGAATCAATGGGCAATGAAGAAATTTCTTCAAAAAAGAAGTACAACCTCCCATAAGAGAAATCTACTAAACTTCGCATTGAGAGTTCCCGCTCTGGTCATCTTATGCTTCAATTTTAATTTTAATTATATAATTCATTTGGTACGATTAACTTTCATTCTTTGGCAAACTTAAGCTAAAAGTTTTCATTATTTCAAATGATGTGAGATTTATATTTTTTTAAAGCATACCTGAACTATTGAATAATAAAAAGATTCAACCTTTAAAGATCAAACTTTTTTTTTTAACATTATTCAACAATACTTACTTTATAAGTGGCTAGAATTAATATGCAAACGATTTTCTACTACTGAAACATTCTTATCAGTCTAACAGACAGAAAGATATTATCTAAACTGTCAATAGCAGCTGACTACCTTAGACATTGATATGAGAGAGTCAATACAATGGTTGACTAAGGCTTTATCTCCTTATCAGAAATATGGTCGGTGTCATAAACATTAACAATACCAAAACTGAATAAACTACATTGTCGCCAGAGATTTAATGAATAAATATTAAGCACTCTCATTACTCGGCAAAACATTAAAACACTAATAAATGAATAAAACAATTGTATTAATCGCTATTTTGTCTTGTTTATTTAAGAGCACCATTTATTATGAATCTATATAATATAAAAGTGAAAATGGCACTCCTTTAGTTAGGATGAAAGCTTTTGCATCATGAAATCCGTAAATGGTCAAGGTCAAACTGGTAGATTGCACATTAAATTTTAACAGTACATTTCCCTTAAGGTAAATAGGATATTGAGCTTGTACTCATGGTGTGATTTTCAAAAATATTCTTCAAATGCCCATTGATCCTATCTAGAAGGTGACAAAAATGAGGTTTGTGACAAAAATTATGTAAATAATTAAATATATATACATGTAAAATAAACAAATTTAGCTTTCCCCTCTTTGGGGGGTATATATCATATCTGCCTTATTTAAGGTGTAATTATATCCATTTTAGTTAATATTATATCAAAATTATTTTTGTTGGGGATGCCACTAAGGGAGCAGCATAAATTAAATTTTCAATCAAGAAATTTAGAAAAAATAGGAATCTACACCCAATACCGACCATATTTAAAAAAAACATATAAAATTAGACAGTAAAAGGAGTTACTGTTTGGATCAAGAGGAGTTATACCCAAGTCAACTGTGAAATACGTTCAAGATCTGAATATAAAGACTGAAGAAATAAGACAAATGGCAACTAATATTTTAAAAGCGTCAGAATAGTGAATTTCCATTTATACAATAATAAAGTTTAACATAAGCCGCTCCCTTAGCAGCATCCCCAACTAAAAAGATATGTATATAAGACTCAAAATGGAAATAATTACCTTAATAAGGCAGATAAGGAGACTGACCTTGATAGGTACCCCCCAAAAAAAGGTAGCTTAATTTGTTTGTATATATATATATATAAAATTGTAACCTCTGTCTGTACATTGATTTTTTTCGCGAAATTTCACGATAACTTTTCATTTCACATGTCATAGACACCATATCTGCATTTTGTTTCTTTCGTGTATGTTTGTTTGTTTGTTTGTTTGTTTGTTTGTTTGTTTGTTTGTTTGTTTGTTTGTTTGTTTGTTTGTTACCTTTTCACGCATAAACGGCTGAACCGAATTTTATGAAACTTGGTATGCATATTACTACTAACCCAACTTAGACTTTAGGCTATATTAATTTTCTCTGAGGCGAACAGGAGTGGGGGTTATAAGGGAAGCCTGAAATTAAAAATAGCGATATTTCGTTTTCTATTGGTTTTTCGGCAAATACGCACATAACAAAAGTTGTTTATTTTGTTATTTAAAGTAACTTTTGTTATATACACTTTTGTCGTATACCGAAGTTTAAATGCGTTATACGCTAAAAATTATAGCGGGAGCCAACAATATTATTTGCCAAAAAAGACTCAACCGAACTAATTAAAACTCGGTATGTGTATTAGCAGTGAAGCCTTCATTATAATAAGCCATACCAACATTTCTATGGACGGGCAGGAGTGGGGGTTATAAGGGAAGCCTGAAATTAAAAATAGCGATATTTCGTTTCCTATTGGTTTTTCCGCAAATATAAACATAACAAAAGTTGTTTATTTTGTTATTTGGAGTAACGTTTGTTATATACACTTTTGTCGTATACCTAAGTATAAATGAGTTATAAGTTAAAACTTTAGCGGGAGCCAACAATTTTATTGGGCACTAACGGCTGAACCGAACTTAACAAAGCTCGGTATGTCAATTAGCATTAATTCTTCCATGATTATAAGTTATATTAAAATTTTTAGGTTCGAACGGGAGGGGGGTTAAAAGGGAGGCCTGAAATAAAAATTCACCATATTTACATGTATAAGAGACGGGAAATATAAAAATTTCGAAGACAGTGAAGCCTTATCGAACAAATATTCTATTATTAGAAAATCCACAGCAACGACGGGTATCAATCCTAAACTCTGGGACGGGTAAATGTCAAAATATTGTGCAATGTAAAGCCTGCTAAAAAAATACCATCACCATTCAGCCTCAAATGAATTCCCGGGCGAAGCCGGGTATCTGAGCTAGTATATATATATATATATATATATATATATATATAAAATTGTAACCTCTCTCTGTACATTGAGTTTTTTTCGCGAATTTTCACGATAACTTTTCGTTTCACATGTCATAGACACCATAACTGCATTTTGTTTCTTTGGTGTCTGTTTGTTTGTTTGTTTGTTACCTTTTCACGCATAAACGGCTGAACCGAATTTTATGAAAGTTGGTATGTATATTACTACTAATCCAACTTAGACTTTAGGCTATATTAATATTCTCTGAGACGAACAGGAGTGGGGGTTATAAGGGAGACCTGAAATTAAAAATAGCGATATTTCGTTTCCTATTGGTTTTTCGGCAAATATGCATATAACAAAAGTTGTTTATTTTGTTATTTAGAGTAACATTTGTTATATACACTTTTTTCGTATACCGAACTATAAAGGCGTTATACGCTAAAAATTATAGCGGGAGTCAAACAATTTTATTTGGCACAAAGACTATAACCGAACTAAATAAAACTCGGTATGTGTATTAGCACTAACACCTTCCTTATAATAAGCTATACAAACATTTCTAGGGAAGGGCAGGAGTGGGGGTTATTAAGGGAGGCCTGAAATTAAAAACAGTGATATTTCGTTTCTATTGGGGTTTCAGCAAATATGCACATAACAAAAGTTGTTTATTTTGTTATTTAGAGAAACTTTTGTATATTCACTTTGTTTGTATAACAAAATTATAAACGAGATATACACTAAAAGCTAAAGCGGGAGTCAACTATTTTATTGGACACCAACGGTTGAACTGATTCCAACAAAAACTCGGAAATAAATAAATTAGCATTAATTCTTACATAGTTATAAGCTATATTAAAATGTTTAGGTTATAACGGGAGTGGGGGTTTATAAGGTAGTCCTGAAATAAAAATTTGTGATATTTCATTTTCTATTCCAAACCAACTACGGGTACTAACCCTAAACACTGAAACGGGGAAATTTCAAAATATTTTGCAAAGTAAAAGTCTTGCCAAAAAAATACCATCATCATTCCGGCTCAAATGAATTCCCGGGCGAAGCTGGGTACCTTAGCTAGTATATTATATAAAATTATAACCTCTGTCTGTACATTGATTTTTTTCGCGAAATTTCACGATAAATTTTTCGTTTCACATGTCATAGACACCATAACTGCATTTTGTTTCTTTGGTGTCTGTTTGTTTGTTTGTTACCTTTTCACACATAAATGGCCAAACCGAATTTTATGAAACTTGGAATGTATATTACTACTAACCCAACTTAGACTTTAGGCTATATTAATATCCTCTGAGACCAGCAGGAGTTATAAGGGAGACCTGAAATTAAAAAATAGCGATATTTCGTTTCCTATTGGTTTTTTTGGCTAATATGCACATAACAAAAGTTGTGTATTTTTTTATTTAGAGTAACTTTTTTTATATACACTTTTTTTTGTATACCGAATTATAAACGAGATATACGTAAAAACCTATAGCGGAAGTGAACAATTTTATTTGGGACAAACGCCCCAACCGAAATAAATAAAAATCGGTATATGTATTAGCACTAAACGCCTTCCTTATAATAATCCATACTAAAATTTCTAGGGACGGGCAGGAGTGGGGGTTATAATGGAGTCCTGAAATTAAAAAATAGAGATATTTCGTTTCCTATTGGGGTTTTCGGCAAATATGCACATAAACAAAAGTTGCTTATTTTGTTATTTTAGAGAAACTTTTGTTTATATACACTATCGTCATATACCGAAGTATAAAGGCGTTATACGCTAAAAATTATAGCGGGAGTCAACAATTTTATTTGGCACAAAAGACTATATGCACATAACAAAAGTGGTTTTATTTTGTTATTTAGAGAAATTTGCTCAACAATTCTTTTCAATATGAACTACCAGGTACCTCCCTGGAAAAATTAATTCAAATTATAATATATTATTATAATATTTTGTCCCTAATAATTTAAATCTATGTATTAATGCACAGGAAACGGGAAATATGGCAATATGGAGGACAGTGAAGTCTTACATAAAAAATTAATTTTATTATTAACAATAATAGACGGGTATTAAACTTAAACACTGGGACGTGTAAATGTCCAAATATTGTGCAAAGTAAAGCCTTGCCAAAAAAATACCATCACCATCCAGCCTCAAATGAATTCCCGGGCGAAGCCGGGTATCTGAGCTAGTATATATATATATATACATATATATATTTGTCTGTTACCGCTCTAGCGGTCGCACTTATTGTTTAATCGTTACCAAACTCGATATTTAGTCGTTTCATGTAAAAAGAAAGATGAAGTTTGTTAACGGCTGCTTGTATATATATATATATATATATATATAAATATATATATATATATATATATATATATATATATATATATATATATATATATAAGTCAAAAATTCGAAAGAACCAATCTTGTTAACCAATGGATGATGTACAGTTGTTTCATTACATTTTTTCATAATTCAAATATTAAGTGAATTACTCGTACTTCCTTGTTTTCAGCCTTCAGTAAACCATCCCCCCCTCACTCATCAAATTTTCATTAACAAATAGATGATATATGGTCCAGAGATGAGATCTGTGAGAACTGGAGTGTTTCACACTGTGCAAACTAAGCAGATTTCACACAAACTCAAATTTGATATGCTCGACCTCTACCTCACCGTCTATTTCTCCCACAGTTATAATCCTACGTAAACCGGAATTAAAATGTTAGTTGGACTTGAGGAACTTAAAGATCAGATGAGTAGAAGTGCACGTTTACAAAAGGGTGAAACAAAAAAAGTCCGTCACGCAGGGGCTGCGTAAACTAAGCAGATTTCCCACATGAAGTTTTACAATAGAGAAATCTGCCTAATAATAACAGTAGTAGGAAGGTATCTGTAGACCTATTCATGAGGGACAAATAGTTACAGAAACAGCCGCACTAGCTCTCGGCGGATAGTGCCGAACATTGCCGATTCCTGCCGACCACACACACAATACAAATGCAAATATATTGGTTAATATTCAAGATACAGAATAAATGTATAGAACAACATTTATAATAAATTTTATTTACAATAAGATTGAATCTATACAATGTTTCAACCCAACGCATAATAACAGAGATATTTCGAATTTTCAAAAATCCCCCCTCTAAACCCCCCCCCCTTCCCACTGGTCCGATTTCAGCCATTAACGAACTTGATCTTAGTTTTTACATACAACGCTAAAATATTAAGTTTTATAACGATCAAACAGAAATTACGACCGCTAGAGTGTTAACAGACAAATATATATATATATATATATATATATATATATATATATATATATATATATATATATATATCTCCTGGGTAGGATCGATGGACATTTGAGGAAATTTTTCAAAACTCGC
The DNA here is from genome assembly GCA_019009955.1 of Riptortus pedestris. Classification (NCBI taxonomy): domain Eukaryota; kingdom Metazoa; phylum Arthropoda; class Insecta; order Hemiptera; family Alydidae; genus Riptortus; species Riptortus pedestris. The sequence goes on from CM032229.1 coordinate 180,284,287, forward strand.
GTCATGAGTACGACCTCAATAGCTGATTTCCCTTAAGGGAAATCTGCTAAAAAACACAAATAACTCCATCAATATTCGAGTTAGAGAAAACATGTTTATTAATTCTAGAAAATTAAAATTCCAACTACATTGGTTATATAAACTTTCTGGATCACTCGAGATATTTTGAATTTACAATTAATTTCCCTATAAACCCCTCTCCCTTAAGACCAATTTCAGCCATTACCTACTATAATCTTTAGTTATTCATGAAATGGCCAAATATTTATAAGTGGTATAGATCAAATAAAAATTGTGTAGTTTAGAACATAAAATCTTAAATGAAGATGTCACGCCAAAATTATTTCCGCATATCTCACACAGTAAAACTTCAATAAAAAGAATAGATGGTATTTCAGTTTTCACTAAAGTAGTTAATGATATAGCAGCTAATCATAATAAGGCATGAGTAAGAGTGAGGGTTTACTCAAGGCTGAATACTTAAAATGCAAATATCTCAGTTAATATTCACGAGAGACAAAAAAATGCAATTAATGTGCATGCTTAAGGAGAACAATTGATAATTCAAAATAACTCGGATACTATCAGTCAAATCGAAGAATTGTATACAACAGACGTTGTTGGAGTTTTAATTTTCTTCGACAATTGTGTTTATACATGTTTTCTGTTACTGGAATTTTAACAGAGTTATTTGTATGTTTTCTTTTTTAGTTTCAGCCTTTTGTAAACCCCCAATTCTGCTCATACAATTTACACTTAAAGTACCTGCCACTAAACATCTCAAGTCCAGCTAACAATTTATTCCTGTTTATATGGACCTCAGAGGAAATAGAGAACAGAATGTGAGATGGTGTCGATGTGGTGTTGCTGTAACTGGGAAATATGCTTAATATACACAGCACTTGTGTGACAGACTTTTTATTTTTTGTCCTCTTCTACCCCTAAGTCGATTGATCCAAAGAGAAGGTACACAACTAGGCACTCCCCTTACGACCTTACAATTCACATTCCCTTTTCAATTAAAACCATTAACAAATTTTATTTTTAGCTTTATATGAATTGTAGAGTGTTGTTACGATCGAGTAAATATTGAGGCCTCGAGAAAATATAATCTTTGGTGGCAGCATTAAATCTTGATTTGCATGTATCTCACATAGTAAAGGTCCATTCAAAACTATATTTAATATTTAATAATTTAGTAATGAGATGTTTCATGTTATAACAGCTTATTGTTCATATGAGTAGAGCAGGAGTGGAGGTCTGCTGAAGGCTGGAAACTAATAAATTAAATCCCTCTAAACACCCCTTCCATTGGTCCAATTTTAGCCATTAATGCATCATCTTCAGTTTAACATAAAACACTTATATATATCAGGCTTGGTAATGATTAAATCAAAATTACGACTATCAGGGCGATAACGTATTAGTAATGACAAAAAAAATCAATGTACTGACAGAAAATTTTAAATATATATATATATATATATATATATATATATATATATATATATATACAAAACAAACAAAATAAGCTGCCCTCTTTCTGAGGGTAACTGTGAGTTCAGCCTCCTAATCTGCCATTTTCTGGTAATAATGTTTTGTTTTTAAATTTTGTTTAAATTTTAAATGAAAATTTGGAATAAATTGAATGAGTGCAGATCAGGGGGGTATCTCAGGTGAGAGTATACATATATAAGCACTTATACCCACATAAATAAATTTGGATAGACTTTATTTTTATCGTCTTCTAGGTAGAATCGGATGGACATTTGGAGACATTTTTTGAAAATGTCATCAACGAGTACAATTTCTGTAGCTGATAGCTTCCCTTAAAGGAAATCTTCTAAAATTGAGAAATGACTGACTCAGAAAAAAGAAGTATAGGAATAAAACTAAACCCTCACCAATGAAAACAAGAGTGTCCTATAGAAGATAATTGGTGTTGTGAGAGAGTAATTGGAGGATCTGACACTGAACCAATGGGCTTGTAAAATAGAATATAATTATAATCAATCATAGAATAATTGTAAAATATTTGCATAATTATAAATTTAAATCAAACTGTTTACGGGAAGAAATTATTAAACATTTATCCATTCAAAAACAAAATTACTTCTCCAATCCAGTAGGAAACATGTAGAAATCTTCCTAATAATTAATATATATCTTCAAACAAATATCATTCTGATACTTATTTTTTATTTTATCATTCATAGAATATAAATACAATTTATAAAATTTATTGCTTTTCTTTTTTTTTAAACTAAAATTAAGATTACGATGAAAAATTTACTTTTCATTAAATAACCCCCCCTCCCCCCCCCCAACAATCCACACAAATATTCTATAAGTATATATTTTACATCCTTTTTTTTCTTTTTTTTTTTTTTTTTTTTTTTTTTTTTTTATTATGGAGTATTTTCAAATGAAACATTATATAAGTAAATCCATCACTTGTGCTACGTAGCTCTTTTGATTATTTTATAGTGATTGTTAATTTTATTATTTATATGAATATTTTGTAATATAATAAATGTACTTTATTAATTGGAAAACCATTAATAATTATTTTTTCTGAAGCCATAAAATTTACATGAAAATAATTTTATTTTTTTTTAATTTCTTGATGTGTTTTTGGAAATTTTTATCTGTTATTTTGTCAATAGCAAAATTAGTATTTTTTACTTTATATTTGCTAAAAAAAAAAAAAAAAACTTGTAAAAGTTGATTAGATTATTATACTTTTTCAGTTGCTTTTGAATTTAAACAATAAGCTTAGTGAAAAAATAGCAATTTTTTTTTTTTTTCAAGAATTCTGTAAAATTAAAGTAAAAAAGAGAAAATGCCTACCAATGCTAGAAAAATAAAGCTATATTATAAATAAAGGGAATATAATTAAATTTGGATAAATACACATAGAATAATGGAAAGCTTAGCTGAAATGTTCAATGGACATAATGAAAATATATTAGTCAAAATGACCATAAAGTATAATTAAAAGTACAGCATTTACCCATTCATAGTAATTAAAAATGTGGGAGATTGAACAAATTTAGAAAACGCAAAAACAGACAAAAAAAATTAAAAATAAACAGTGTATGTACGTTGTAGAAAATAAAAAAGTCTCTACCTTGACAGATGTCTATAATGTGACACAGAAAAATAACGAAATAGGGCCAATGTACAGCATCTTAATTATTTTGACATTGATAGTAATGATGTATCTGGAATCAGGTTACAGTTAGGCACTTAATAACAAAACAGTTAGCTATTATTCTCTCCTGTCAACAATACAAGCAGGTGAAGCTGACCAACACTTGACACGTCTATCTTACAGCTTACAAGTAGTGAACAGAAGGAAGGAAAGGCTAAGGGATTTGGGAGATTACAGTTTATTTACGAAATACTAACTTAATTTAGCTTGTGAAAAGATCGAAGACAATAGTGACTGACAACAGGAATGGCATTGAAGAGAAATGGATCACCTCTTAGGCAAGAGATAGCGCCTCAAACAATTTTCTAAATCGAACCAGTAATTAGTTGTACTTCTTTGGAATGATATATTAAGGACATGAAATTATAATGACAAGCAATGAATTTATTATTTTTCAACGCCCCAGTGGTCTCGAACCTACCGATTTTTCGGTATTTCTACCGAAATGGACTCTGTACGACCGAAATACCGAAATGCAATGATTTTTCCACGATTTCAGAAAATACATGGAAATTCTCCTGATTTTTCTACCGATTTCACAATTTTGTGTTGGCAACCCTTTTCATTTATGTTGAATGTTACGGGGAATCACCTTACAGCAAGTATGAAAGAGCAGAGTTATTTCGGATTGATACAGAGTGGCGCATTCTAAGAAATTGTGATCAAATGAAAACATTTTCTGATGAAGTAGAACTAATTTGTTATGAAGTAAGTTTGCTAAAGCGTGGCGATGAGACTCAAATGTTTCCCTTGTTAACTACTTTTATGTTTAATATTTTATGAGAGCATATTTTCTCAAATTAATATTATGAAAACAAAACCGAGAAATAGGCTATCTACTGAGTCAATCACTAGCCTACTGCATTCAAAACGTCTTTTCATGGATGCTAATTGTTATGACTTATAAATTAATTTAAAAATGACTGCAACTATGGCCAAAGAATATTGGTGCAATCCGAAACATTATAAAAAATAATTTAATTTGTTAGATTTCCATTTTTGTATGGAATTTGTTTAACTTTCAAAATCTCTAAATTTCCAGTTTTTGTATTTAAAATATAAGTGTGTTAGATGTAAGTTAGTAGGTACGCTGATTTTTACGTTATTATATTTTTATGTTGTAAGTAGATTTTATGTTAAACCTCATATTTTTATGTTGTAAGTTGATTTTTATGTTATTATATTTGTATGTTCAAAATTGGTTTTTATGTTATTATAACATAATAATAAGTGGATTTTTTTGTTAAATAAACGAATTTGATTGAAAATTGTATTTGTTTTTTGTCATATACCGATTTTAGGTACAAATGTACCGATTTTAGTTGGTAGATCTACCGATTTCGCTCATTGACGTTCGAGACCACTGCAACGCCCACTTTGTGCTAGTCGGCTGATTTGGACGGGTTATCTACAGGTTATAACTCTCTTCTAGCCAGGGCGAGACTAAGGATTTTATTTAATGAGCTCGTCACTGAATAAATTTCAATTGCCCACTTGGAAATCGAGCACACCACTCCTAGACTTAAGACCAACGGCTTAACTCACAAGGGGTTAACTGAGCCTCACAATGAAATAATGTTTTCAAATAACTTAATGATTGATGGGAATTTGAGGACATTTTTCGAAATATGGATCATGAGTACAATCTCAATAGCTGATTTCCCCTAAAAGAAATCTGCTATTACAGCATGTTAACAATATGTATTTCTCCATAGAAATATTCTTAGCCGTTTTATAGTGTTTAAGTGACAAAGAGGAGGACATTCAGACACGAGTTTCAGTTTCGATGTTATTGCTTGTAGAATAGTCTAAAACTAAAAAAATAAAAAAAAAAAAAAAAATTTAAATAGAAAAATCAGGTGAACCTTAGAGATTCTTTTTTATATAAATTTTCAATGATAGGTTGACGTTATTAAACTTACTGTGTACTTACCACAAAATAACACAACATACATTTACTGTTACATTTATAATTGTACTCACTTTTTTGGCGGGAAAGGAAATTTCATTGTTTGAGGATTTACAATAATGATGAATACTATCAATGATTGTGTTTTGAACATAGCAAAAAGGACTGTATAGGTACTAATTAAATAATATATATTTTTGTATTATTATACAAATATGTTCCCTAATATTCAAGAAAAGTGTTTTGCTCACAATATTTACTAGAAAACAATGGATGCAAAACATAAGTAATTAGAAGAGAATGTATTGTCATTTTTATTGTATGCGCTTTTATCGTGTAATAGACTAAACTAAACTAAGGCTAAAGGTGAGAATTAAATGCTTGTTAAAACCAATAGCTAATAAGTACTTATTAAAATTTACTTGATATTGAGTTTTAATTTTATAAGCTATAGTCTATCTCCTCTCTCCGTTTCACAGAATTATTATGGGCGTTATCTCCATTCCTCTTCTATCCTCTTTGAAAAAAGGTTATTCCTATGAAGCATTCGCGAACGATGTACTCTAGACTATTAACAACACTATCCACAGTTAGTTTTGCGGGAATATGTTGTTTTAATTTTTTCCATTGATGTACCAACAAATGTGAAATGAACAAGCCCGATGTGACATGATATATTGAAAACTATTGCTATTTTACATAGAAGACACCTTTTACTTGAAACATTTATGCTGTAATCTTCAGTGTAATTGATTTGTTGGGTGTTGTGCCTTTTATTTTTGGATAAAACACTTAATTTTTTTTCCGAATATGTCTACATTTTTGATTGATGGTATTGAAGTTCATTTTCCTTTTGAGCCTTATGAAGAGCAAAAATCTTATATGAAAAAGGTTTTAGAATGTATAACACAAAGAAGGGTTGGTGTTCTTGAGAGCCCAACTGGTACAGGCAAAACGTTGAGTCTTTTGTGTTCAACTCTCAGTTGGCTACAACATAATCGAGGAAATGCAGACCTTAATCCTGAAGAGCCGCCACCTCCTGTTGAAGGTGAAGATCTGTTTTCGAATGTCATCCCTAATTATTTGTTTCCTCGTGTTATTTACTCTTCACGTACCCATTCACAATTGAGCAAGGCTATGTCTGAGCTGCAGAAAACGGCATTTAAAAACTTTAACGTCACAATCCTAGGCTCGAGAGATCAGATGTGTATTCATCCAACTGTCATGAAAGAAACAAATCTGACATTAAAAAATGCTTTATGCGCCATGCACATGAAAGTCAAGTCATGCTATTTTGGGAATAACGTTGATAAGGTAAAGAAGGATCATTCATTTTTTTCAGAAACAATAACTGATATTGAAGATTTAATAGTTAAATCGAGAAAAATTTCATGCTGTCCATATTATTTAGCCAGAGAATTACAATCTAGGGCCGAAGTTATCTTTATGCCATACAATTATCTCTTTGATTATCATATCCGAAAAGCACTGAAAATATCTCTTTTAAATGCCATTGTGATACTCGATGAAGCACATAATATTGACAAAGTTTGTGAAGAGGCGTCATCAGTTTCTATAAAGAGTTCTGATATTGCATTGGCTATAACTGATGTCACAAGGGAAATGCAGGCAATTCATGATGATTTAGAAAATGGTTATGTTCTTGCAGAACGAGAATACTCGAATGAAGAACTGTGTTTTGTAAAAGAGAGGCTAGCTGCCCTAGAATCTGTAGTAGATGAGTTCCCCGTAACAAAAGACAACTCTATTACTCGTAGTGGAATATTTATATTTGAGCTTTTACAAAAGGCCGGTATTGATTGTGTTGCATCTGAAGAATTAATACGGATTTTGTCTCAGATTTCAGAATACCTTTCTAATTTGGGTGATACTAGTAATCGTAGAGGTACCAGCCTGAAGAAATTGGCCGATGATCTTACTGTTATATTTTCAACTATACAAGGGTCTAATATTCTAAGCGCTGATAAAAATTTTAGAGTGTATATTGAGGAAGAATGTCTTAAAAATTTTAATAGAAATTCTTTTAAAAATGAAAAACCTGGGAAAGTTGTTAACTATTGGTGTTTTAACCCAGGGTTCTGTCTCGGAAGTACTGTTAAGGAGGAAGTACGGTGTGTTATTTTAACAAGTGGTACATTGGCACCAATCAGCAGTTATGTGAAAGAAATGGCTCTTGCTAATCCAGTGACTGTAGAATGTTCGCATATTGTTGGAAATGATCAAGTTCTTGTGATAAAACTAGAAGCAGGTCCACGAAACACTCCTTTGAAATGCACTTATGCCAACCGGCAGAACTTGGAGTTTTGGCAAGAGCTAGGATTAACACTTCAGAATTATTTCCGTATTATCCCAGATGGTTTATTAATTTTCTTCCCTGGCTACGCCACTCTAAACACTGCGGTGAAGATGTGGAGGGAAAGTGGACTTTGGGATAAGTTAAGTGCATTAAAGCCTATATTTATTGAACCACAAAATAAGTCCGATTTACCGCAGATCACTTTGGAATATTATAAAGCTATTGATACTGGAAAAGGAAAAGGAGCAGTATTTCTTGGTGTTTGCAGAGGTAAAATCTCAGAAGGGCTGGACTTCAGCGACCAGTATGGTAGAGCTGTCATAATTACCGGTCTTCCTTACCCACCCTTGTTTGATCCTAAAGTGAAATTAAAGAAGCAATATGTCGACAACAATAAAAGTTCGAGTAACGATATGACTGGGGAAACGTGGTATATGCTGGAAGCCACGAAAGCCGTTAACCAAGCAATAGGTAGGGTAATAAGGCATAACAAAGATTACGGTGCGATCCTTCTCTGCGATGCTCAGTTCAATAACAAAAATATAGTTCAAAATTTGTCTAAGTGGGTTCAGAGTAAGATAGTGAAAGCCAAGTCTTTTGGAGACTCAGTACGACTCCTATCCTCATTCTATAGGAAGAATCATTGCACAATGCCTACTTCTCCCATAAAAATCCCCCCTGAAAGTTCACAGAGCTATGCTTGCCAGCCTTCATTTTCTCAGGCGAACAATTCGCAAAAAAGGTCAGATATTAAATGTTTAGAATCTTATCTATCACGCATCAGTGCTGGCATACAATCTCCACAGCCTGGATCTAGTAAAGCTCCTAGCAGTTCTCAGTCTCAATCTGCATTCAGCATTGTCAGTATCACGAGTAAAAGGTCTCTTAACAAACAATTGAAAATTATTTCTAACCTTGTAAATCATTATGAAACTGTGTGCAACTTGAATGTGCCGACAACTCCTAAAAAACCCGGTGCTAAATCTTGTTTGGAAAGCCTTGAAGCTGCGGAAACTACCCCAGTTAAGAATTTTCATTCTGGCTTGAATTTATTAAATAAAGATACGTTAAAAAATGAAGATCTTATGGGCGTATTGAATAAAGTTCTTGAAGAATTCGAAGGTAAAAAGTGTAATCTAGCACCACCGCCAGAAAATATTTTTGATGTAGCTGGAGAAAGTGACAGTAGTATGGTGGACACGAATGAGTCGGAAAGTGACTTCCAGTTGGATGGAAATACTTGCTCTGTTATCAGATCCCTTATTTCACGTCTACAACTCTTGAATAGAAATTTAGCGTTCGAAAATAGCAAGAGAGGCGCACACAGCATGAGCGATGAATCTCTTGTAAATGGCATCATGCCGGCTAAAAAAAGAAAAATTAAACTTCAGTCGATAAAAGTTGAGGATATTCATTTACCAGGCTCCGACGAGCGTTCGAGAGCTCGAGAAAAGAGGCTCAACGACACCAAGAATTTCCTCCTCGAATTAAAGGCTTTATTAGAGCCTTCGAGCTATTACAGCCTCGTTAGTTTAATTAAAAAATTTAGTTCTAAGGAAGATTTCCAGGAGGCTATAAAGTACCTCCGAGTTCTATTCCCTGAGAATGATGAAGAATTCAAGAGTATTTTTAAAAGATGTTACTTATTATTCACTGGTGAGTGGGAAAAGGAATTTTTTCGGTACTGTGAAGTAAATAATATTAGTTAGTAATAATGTTACATTTCCTTAAATTTATCCCAATAAGAGCAAGTACGTTTTATTTTATAATTTATATATTTATACATAGGGGAATTTCATTTAAATTGATAATTTCCTTGAAATCAACTACCACTAAAGTGCCTCAAAAACCTTGAGCTCAAACTTCACTTTCTTGTTACAATTGTTCCTAGTAGGGATGTCAAATTTTTGAGTTTTTCATTTTTTTTTTTTTCTTTTCATATTGGGAAAAATATTTAGCATAAATTTACTATCGCAAGCCTTCCATCAAAAAATGAAATCATGTGAAACCTCTAAAGAAAAACTTTTTATCGTTTGTTCAATTTTTTCCCATGATCCTTGAAATTTTTGTTGTTATTTTGGATCATTTGAATGCAAAAGAAAGGTCACCGGCTTTTAAAGTATTCAATAACACCACAGATGTAACACATGACAGTTCTTAAATTTAAATATTTTTAATTTAGGTACTTAAAATATCAGAATCTGCAGCTATCAAAATATTCCACTCAATGTGAGGCACTTATGGTATTCTTTTTTCTCAATTCCTCAAATATAAATAACTGGATAAATGAATTTTTTGAGACATGGAAATTATCATTTTTGAAGGAATTCACTCAAATATACATATATATATATATATATATATATATATATATATATATATATATATATATAAAGCTTCTAACGCATTTTAAAGCCTTTTGAAGGTTTTATTGTTGTAATTTGTTATTGTTTGTGCCATTTAAATGGACTTTTAGTACCATATAGACTACTGACCGATGAATAATGTTTCATTTAATCTGGTATCACTTGCAGGCATTGGCTCAAAATTTATAAAGCAGATTTCCCACTTACGTATTTGCATTTATCTCATGACGTAATAGTTCAATGAGAACAATATTTCTTATTTAGGCTTCAAATAAAGTGCTTCATAATATAACAGCTTACTGTTGATATGGCATGAGTAGGAGTGGGGGTTTACTGAAGGCTGAAAACTAAAAAACGCAAATATCCCGGTTAATATTAAAGATAATGAAAATATGTAAAAACAACATTTATAGATCTTTTAATTTGCAATAAGATTGGTTCTATACAAATTTTCGATCGACGTACAGTAACGGAGATATTTCAAATTATTAAAACTGCTCTCCTCTAACTCCCCCCCCCTCCCCTGGTCGGATTTCAGCCGTTAACGAACTTGATCTTTCTTTTTACATAAAACGACTAAATATCGAGTTTGGTAACGATTAAAAAATAATTGTGACTGCTAGAGTGGTAGCAGACAAATATATATATATATATATATATATATATATATATATATATATAATTTTGAACAGACCTCATTTTCATCATCTCCTAGGTAGAATCAATGGACATTTGAAGAAAAATTTCGAAAATCGTGTCATGAGTAACTCAATAGCTGATTTCCCTTAGGGGAAATCTGCTAAAATCACGATTTATTTTTTATTATCACTTTGAATGTTTCTTATTCTTTACATAAGGAATATATTATCCATACTGCTAAGAACGGAGTTAGTCTATGGCCTAGAGACATACTTTCTCTAGGTAAGTTTTGTCTATACTGGTAACAGGATACAATATGAAATCCTCCATAAATCAATAAATGGTTACAATTCATATCGTTAAAAACCACCGTAAAATTTATTATCGATGTTAGTATTATAAAGTGGGGTTTTTTTATCCCATTGGCTTCAAGTGATATCCGATTAAGTGTTGTTGATTCATTTGTGTGAAGTGTTTCATTTCGATGTATGGATGTCTTATAATTCCTTGTCAATGATTGATCTTTTAAAATATGTGATATTTGATGTAGTTCTCGACATATTTTTAATGTTGTTAAGTTAGATTTGAATCTCCTCAGGAAGGATTTATTCCAAAAAATAACCTCCCTAGATAGTAAGAAAAGTTTGTGATATACAAACATGTTATTTTCGAAGAGGAAGTTACTTCTTAAAATGACAAACAACAAATTGGCTGTGAAACAAAATGTTATTTCTCATTACTCCTTTTTAGAAAATGTAAACTCGTGTTATTAAATTGAGGCACATTATCAGATCTGGGTTTTAAGTTTATTGAAATCAGGTATTTATAAATTTGTTCATAAATTTTCATTTCATTTTGAACTAAAAGTGTGTGACCGACTTTGGCCCTTTATGGGCTCTTGTTCCTTAGTCTAATCATTTTATTCTGCACAAGTGCCAGGAGTAAGGCAGTTGGTAAATAGTTCCTCGAACAGATTCTGATTTTAATGATTTTTTTTTCATCTTATTTGTTATAAAGTGGGACCAAATTGTGAATTTAAAACAGAAAAAAATTAAAAGTTTATCTTAGAAATTAAATTATTTATTAACATCCACTTTTTGCAACTAAGGCTAATTGGGATGGGTTATCTACAGGTTACCACTCTTTTCTAGCCAGGGTGGGACTAAGGATTTTATTTAATGAATTCTGTCATTAAATAAATTCCTTTGCCCAGGCAGGAATCAAACTCGGCATTCTAGGTTTACCATTTGAGATGAAGGTCTTCGCTTTAACTCGTATGGCTAACCTTACTTTTACTTACTTTATGTTAGTGACTCAGGAATACTTCAATGTATTGGTTGTTTGAATCAATAATTCATAGCGATTTTTATTTTTAAGAAAGTTGAGGTTTATTCTCATGGCTCTTAGGGAAGTACTGACTGTTGAAATGTCAACTCCCAATGATTCAGCCAAATCTTGAAGCATTTGCCATGGATCTTCATCAAGCAGTGACTCTAATTTTTCTTTTCATAATCACCACTTTTAACGGAGCAAACCAATTCCAATAAGTTTGTTCAGCTAGAGCTCTCCATAAACATCCACTAATATTCTGTCGCTTTCGGTAGTGTTTTTTTTTTTTTCTTGTGAAGTTAATGAAGAACTCCACACAAAAATGAAGTTAGACATATTTGATACAGTAAATTAATTATTTATTTACGCTTTAACCGAATGACACAATAAAAACAAAGCCCAATGACAGTAGGATTATAAGGAGGAGGAGTCAAGCCATCAATTGGAAAACCCGAATAGTAGTGCCATTTATGAGAAAATGCTACGAACTAAGTCAAGTACCCAATGATCACTAGGGGGCGAAGGGTCAAACTTTTAAAAGCACTTTGCATTTTCACTCTATTTTTTTATGAATTCTTTCTACATGTTTCATGTTTTCTCTAACGCCTCTTCAGGAACATAATTCTAGAGGAAAAACCAAAGCAGCCAATGGCTGAGAAAGACATACTTCCTCTTCCTCTAGGACAACTTTGTCGAGACTGATAAGAGGACACAGCTGATATCTCAGAATCAGCTGGTACAATCAATAGTTATGAAACTTAATTTTGTGATCAAATATACAGTAATATATAAATTTTGTAAACAAATTTGTATATAACTTCCCAAAGGTAGTTTTTTCAAAGAATAAAACTAAGCTATTTACTTGCTAAGATTTTAAAAAAACATAGTTTAATTTTATTCTTTGACAAAACTTCTTCTGGAAAGTTTTAAGAAAAGATGTTTACAAAATATATATATTACAATACAATCAATTACAAAATAAGTTACATAACTATTGATTGTATCAGCTGATTCTGAGTTACAATGTGGGGCTACAACTTATAGTTGTAACCCTTTGTCCTTTCGGAAGCTGCTCTTTTCATATTGCTATACCCACCCAATTCCATAGGACGTTAAAAAGATTTTCTAGGCCTTCCTCTTCCCCTATGCCTAATTATCTCACTTTTAAATACATTTGTGATGAAATCATTTTGCCCAAAAAATGACCGTCCTTTTTTCCATGGCCTTGATAAGACTTTTATTTTTATTTACCTCATTTATAACTTCCATGCTGGATTTATTTTGAGTCCAACTTGCTCAAGTAATTTTGTGCCAAAACCGCATTTTTTACTTACTTTCTATTATATTCCTTTTGTGATGAGTCCAAGTGTTGCTCACTTAAACCTGCTAAACTCCAAATGAATGACTTGGTAAACTTTTTTTGGTATCCATACATACATGCTTGTTAATTAAAATATCCCTTCTTCTTTGTAAGGCTTGCTTCGCAAGTGCAATTAGAAATTTCCTTATGGTTCTTAAATAATCACATATTTTGGAATATTAAATCCATAATCATTATACTTCAAGGGGTATGGCATTAACACTATTAATACTAAGCAATAAATACCTCTTAAAACCATTTTTTGTATGTTATATTGAATTTAGGATAGAATATACTGTTATTAAATCATTTTTAGAAAAAAAATGTTGCAACTTCGGGGAGTCATACCCGGTTATCTGGGATATTTAGCTCCAGTCTACCATCGAGCTTCAAGCATGGCTATAGTCACTTATGAAAATCTCTTCATGCATAGTGCACAATAGCCCTGTGCATTTAAATTTCCAATATAAGGCAACAGTTATGAGAATAATAAGTAATAGCTTCCCATGAATTTCATTATTTAGCCCTGCATGGTTCATTCCCTCTTTGGCACCTATTAACCCCCTTTGAAGAGTTGCCCAAGAGTACATGCACCAATAATAAAAAAAAAATGCATAGGAAGATATTAGTTTTTATCTTGATAGGCCATTGTCATATACATTTTCGGCTGGCAAAGTCATTAGCTGCCCCAACTTCGACTTCAGGAATTCGAGATTCGATGAATAACCCCCATTAACCAAGGAGAACCTGGAATTAGTTGCCTACAGTAGACTGCCATGCCCCATTGTACTCTGGTCTGTGGTCAGTTCACCCTGTGTCAGCCTGCGTGTGGACAAGGATCCAATGAGTCATAATCATTAGTCAATTTATGTATATATAAACAAATGTATATATGGAATTCTAACCTCTGGGAAACTTGGTATGAGTATTACCAGTAACCTTACTTAGACTTTAGTGAATATACTAATATTCACAGAGACGAACAGGAGTGAGGGTTGTAAATTAGGTCTGAAATGAAAAATCTTGATATTTTGTTTCTCATTTGTTTCTTTGCCAAACCTGCACATATCAAACATTGTTTAATTTTTTATTTAGTTTAACTTTTTTTTATACTCACTTTTGTCGTATAACATAGAATAAACAAGATAAAACACTTACAACAATAGGAGTCAAGAATTTTATTGGGCACAAACAACTTTCCCGAACAAAACTCGGTATGTGAGTTGCTATAAACTCTTCCTAGATTTTAAGTTATATTAAATTTTTTTGGGATAAACAGGAGTGGGGGTTGTAAGGGAGACCTCAAACAAAGAACCATAATATTTTATTTTTCCCCCAAACATGCATATAAAAAAAATATTTATTTTTAAATTTTGTTATTTAGAATAACTTTTATTATTTACATTTTTTCTCATTTGTGCGAGTTTACTATATAATAGTTCTAAATATACCTCATTATTTTAGAAGTCCCTCCAAGATCCAACTTAACAGTTATGTCTAAAGATTTCATGATATATAGGAATTAATTTTTTATAAATAAAACTATAGATTCTTAATTATTCCTTCATATTGAAGGACACATTTTATACTTTACTTATATTTTGGATCCATTGATTTATCGTAAAAGGAGTACATTTTTCTGTACAAATAAGTAGTTTAGGAGTATGACATTCAAAATCTTGAATCCCGACATCTAGATCATACTTTCATGACATCTCTAATGAATTATGTGAATCTGAAACTTATGATAATTTTTAGTTAGTATTAACTAAGGCTAAAACATTTTATACATATAAATAACAATAGATATCATGCATGCTAAGTCAGGGTGCACATCAAGACGACCTTGCCTATCACGTCATGGGTGCACCAGTGGTCTTTTAGTGTAGTCTTTACATGATACACTTGGTAACTGATCTCGTTAAACAGTTAAACCTGATTATCTCGGGACCAAACAAGGAAGTAAGAGGGTCACGAGGTATGCAATGGTTTTCCATTGCCTTCTGCATCAGACCATCCAGGAATAAATGCATCATGATGAAAATTCCATTCACACCAGTAAAGGCATGAGTGGATAAAATTCCATTCAAGGCCAGAGTTTTTAGATATCCATTCCTCAGTAGCCTGTAGCCTGTGTCAGCTGACTAATGATAGACTATTAGCCAATATGAGCATGCAGACTACAACTTTAATCTACCCTCCAGGCTTGCCCCACTGACATCTTGTAAGTGAGAATTTAGACAGGGAGGGTAGGTTTTAGAGAAGCAACTAATATTTATCCATGAATCTCATGCATTATTGTCGACTTATTGAATGCTGTTGTTCTTAAAGGATCTGTGCCTCTTTTGACATCATTGTTGTCCATTCCTTAGAGCCATCTGTCTTCTCCAGTTATGGATGTCCTTTGCAAGTCGTCCCTCAGATAAAGAAACTACCAATGTCGTTGTCCACCTCTTTTCCTCCTGACATGCCACCTTCTTGGGCAGCCAGTCTAGTTCCATTCATTCCAAACGCCCTAACTATAATTTACCGTTGAGTTTTTTAAAAGGTTGACTGAGAAGTATTCTTAATAGAGGTATACTTAACAGTATTTATTTGTAATAACTTCCATTTCACTGTGATTTTCATGTAACTCTGATAACTCCTTTAAACCAGATCTTGCACAAATATTAGTCATTTAAAATGTTTATGAATTCTTTTTAAATTGCATTCTTCATATCTTATAAATCGTTTAAATAAATTGTCCAGTATACATTTTTTCTTTTGATCTTGTAGAAAACCTCACCAATGCTCAGAAGATTTATTTTTTAAGTTATGATCATTTCAAGATAAATCTTGTTAATCTCATAATAATTAATCTTTGGGGTCTGATTAGTTAATAGAAATGGATTTCATTCTTTGTCAGCATGTGTATAAGAATTTATATTGTTTTTAGATCTTAAGAAATTCTGTTAACTGAAAAATTGGTTTATGGATTTTTTATTTGTACAAATATAAACTAGGATGCTCAAAACTGATTTTTTAAAATTTTATTTAATGTCATTGTTACCTACAAGGCCAAGGGTAATTTCAAGGTGTAACACTTGTTTTAGTTGTAAACAGAATTTGAACCAATACAGGTATCAAGACTGGAATAATTCTGTTATTTTTGTTTTATTTTGTATAATTGTTAAATATTTCCTTTTGTAAATGTGTATATATTTGTGATTTTATCTATAAATTTATGTACAGTTATATATTGTATGGAATATTAATATATTTACGATTTTTAAAAGTGGCTATTTTTAATTCAGGTCCCCTTTAGAAGTTTAAAAATTTAGAATTCAAAGTTTGAAATTGATATTTTAAAAAAAAAAAATATTCACACTGTTACTCCTTAGCCCATCATTTTCATATTGAGGCCAATATAAACCAAAACTTCTGACACAAAGAAGCTGCATAAACTAAGCAGATTTCCCATGTCCTGGACTCGCTGCTGAACTGACAATCTATTTCGTATTTTTCCTGTTAAAAGATTCCTTCATAAACAGGATTTGAAATCACATTAGTAGGAGGACTGAAAACCAAGTATCCAGAGGCTGAGTAATATAAGCATATTTCCCTCGTACTGATACGAGTTGGACACTTATCATACCATCTATTCCCAAGTTATAGCTTATTAGTAATGTTATGAGTAGTAGTGGGAGTTTACTAAAGGCTGAAAACTAAAAAGTCTGTTACTGCTGTGTAAACTAAGCAGATTTCCCATGTGAAGGTTTACAATAGATAAATCTACTAGTAACACCACCATGAATATTAAGTGAATAAATACAGAGAGGTAAGTAGAAATCTTTCATTCAATTTACATGTTAATAACCTCTATAACTCTTTTGAATTGTAAACAGGCCAGCCAACCTCTCAGAGTTGTATAGATAGATAGAATTATTCGAAACAGGAAAGAAGAACAATTAATGAAATATATCTGAATATAACATATTAATTTTATTGAAACTATTTACTATAGCTAGTGCTGTAATTTATAATGAATCAGAATAATTTTTATATCAATCACTCAAATATTAATAATCCAAGAACAAAAGAAAGGAACAACAGAACGTATTTGCCTATATCTTACAAAGCAAAAGTTCAATGAAAACAATATTTGGTATTTAACCTTTGAATGAAGTGGTTCATGATATAACAGCTAATTATTAATATGGCATGAGTCAGGGTTTACTGAAAGCCAAAAACTATAAAATCCAAATATCTCTGATAAAAATCCAAGGTACAGAAAATATGTCTAGAACAACATTTAGAGAGGATTTAGAGCAATATTTGTTATTTAGGATTCAAATAAAGTGTTTCATAATATAACAGCTTTTTGTAGATATGGCATGAGTAGGAGTGGTTGTTTATTTTTGGCTGAAAATAAAAAATCGCAAATATCTAGGTTAATATTAAAGATAATGAAAAAATGTACTTCAGAACGGTTATAGAATATTAGATTTATAATAAGATTAGTTCTTTATAATTTTCCGGTCCGACGCATACTAACGGATATATTAAGAATTTTATAAATTCCTCCCCTCCCCCAAGTCCGATTTCCGATGATCTTTATTTTTATATAAAAAACTTATATATCGAATTTCGTAACGATTAAACAAAAATTGCGACCGCTAGAGCAGTTGCAGACACACACATCTATATATACATATACAATTTTGACCGGATCTCATTTTCGTCATATCCTAGGTAAGATGGATGGACATTTGAAGAAAAATTTTGAAAATCGCGCCATGAGTACGTCAATAGGTGATGCTAAAAGGAACAAACTATATTTGGAAAATAACGCCTTTAATGAAATTTGTCACAATTTTCTATGAAAACCCCATTAAAATCAAAAAATAATTCAACTGAAATTTTTCTTTAAAAGGATTAAATTAATACGTCACTCTACTTGGAAGCTGTAGGAACTTTTGAAGAGATCTACTTGGAAGCATGGTAATCTTTGGCAGCTCCTTGGGTATCCTCCCATAACCTTCCCATCTATGTTATCAGAATATAAAATACTTAAGTATTGTTAAATATTTTTAAACCATGTCTAGACCTGGAACTCGATTAGATTCAAAGAAAGTGGTTAGTTAATTTCATTGTTCATAAACAAACGTATAACTTTTATGTCAGGTTATAATTATTAATACGGCATTTTTGATGTCAACTTATTTTTATTGTAGTAAAATTATTCATAATTATATTTTCGCTTATAATGTAACTATATACATCTTACTTGCTTTATGTAAATGGAATCCATAACCACTTTGGTATTGCTATAATTATGATTTTTTTTGTAGTATATTTACTTCAGTTGTGGGAATAACTCACAGTTTTCATTTTCTTACCATTTACTATTGGTGATTTTGTATACAAATAATTTTAAGAATCTGATACATGAGTGGTATTTTACTCATCACCAAAAGTGATATATGGAAGTAGTTACCTTATTACATTTTAAGATGAGTTCCTCGGAATGCATACAAGATCTTAGTTAATTGAAATTTTTTTTTTTCTTGTGAAGAACTACTAACTAAGTCAAATTCCAGTGAATATTGCATGTTTGTTATGTACAAGAGAAGATAATTTTAGGCATTATTTATCATTACGAAGTGAAATCCCTTCTTATTAGCATATTTCCCTGAAGTGAAATCAGTTCATGATGCTAGTTTTGAAAAATGTTTTCAAATATATGTTGATCCTGCCTAGAATATGACAAAAATGAGGGCCATTAGAAAATCATGTATAGATATGTGGAATTATGATATGTATACCTGTCGTATTACCACTCTAGTGGTTCGGGAAGTGGCCCAATTTTTGTTGGATCATTACCAAACTCGAGATTAAAGCATTTCTCGTATTCTTGTAAAACTATGGATCATGTTCTTTACTGGCTGAAATCAGATCAGAGGAGGGGGGGAAATCAAAAATTCAAAATGTTCCCATTACTGTGAATCAGATTGAAAAATTGTATTGGAAAAATCTTGTTTAAAATTGAATATTCTATAAATTTTGTTGTTTCATTCTCTATATAAATCAGGAGTTACATTTGCCCTTAAGGGAAATCCACTATTGAGGTGGTTCTCACGATGCAATTTTAGAAAAATTCCTCAAATGTTTTTGATCTCATTTTCATCATCTATACCCTGAGTAAGATAGATGAACATTCAAAGTAGTAGGTGATAGTTGGGTTTCGGATAATAAAGTTTTCTAAATTCTTCGTTTAGAGGATTTTTTATTTGCTGACAGTTTCGGGCAACCGTTGGTTCCCTTCTTCATAGCTGAACAATGAAAACGAAAAATATAAATATACAATAATGAAATAAACGGAGCATATTATTATCTTTTAAGTGTACAATGGCCGTGAGTTGTAATTTATAATGAATATAAAGCAAAGTAGGGTGGGGGTGGGTGTAAACACCATAACATGAAATGAAGTGTACTAAATCTAAAAAATATATGATAATGTACAAAACAGTTTTTTTATATGGGAGAAGAGCAGAGAGCACGAACTGCAAACAGTGGAGACTACTATTATGACTGAGGGTAAAAGTGAAAAAACGGAGGTATATGGGAAGGGGTTGGGGAAAAACCAAGGGAAGGTCAATGAGCCTGTAGTATTTTGAAAATATGTGCATAAGTTGGGGATATTTTTTGTTTGTCAGTTTTGTAGTTTATGCTGTTGGGGTCTATGTTGAAAGGCATAGTTTCAGAAATTAGGCGTTTGTGGTGATTTTTTTGTGTATCAAGTATGGATGTGTTGTTAAAGTCAAAAGTGTGGTTGTTTGCTATTGCGTGTTTTGCGAGGGCGGAACTGTCTATTTCTTCTTTATTAATAGTGCGTTTGTGTTGGTATAGTCTGTTTTTGAGGTGTTGTTTGGTCTCTCCTATGTATACCGCATTACAGTTAGGTGTCGAGCAGGGG
Source organism: Riptortus pedestris (assembly GCA_019009955.1). Classification (NCBI taxonomy): domain Eukaryota; kingdom Metazoa; phylum Arthropoda; class Insecta; order Hemiptera; family Alydidae; genus Riptortus; species Riptortus pedestris. Next base: position 180,304,376 of record CM032229.1, read on the forward strand.
ACTTTGTATATGACGTTGGTGTTTTGATCAAGGGGCAGAGGGTCTTTGAGTTTTGTGTTTAGTCGTGAGCCCTAAGTTAATTGAGGGAAATGTGTTTTTTAAGGTTTTATTTATTTGTTCAGTGACATGTTTTTGGTATGTTATGGAGCGAAAAATGGGAGTCGAAGTGTGATTCTCGGTGTATGTGTTTGTGGGTTTTTTATGGTAATTTTTAATGATGTCGTTTATCAAGGCTCGGGGATATTGGTTATTTGAGAGGATTTTTGATAATTTTTCTATATTTTGGGGATGAAATTGAGGATGGGATATGGAGAGGACTCGGTGTATGAGATTTTTTGCCACATTACATTTTTGGTGGAATGGGTGTGCTGAGTGAAAATTTAGAAGCCGTCCTGAGTAAGTCAGTTTTGTGTACCAGTCTGTAATAATGGTGGAGTCAGGTTGTCTGATCAGTAAAATGTCGAGGTAGGGGAGTTTATTGTCTGTCTCAACTTCGTATGTGAATTGTAGGCGTGGGTGGTAGGAGTTGAAAGATTTAAGTATGTCAGGGAGTTTGGTGGAGTTTAAAACTAGGAAAAGGTCATCAACGTAAAGGGATATGAAGGAAATGTCATACTTAAATCTTTCAACTCCTACCACCCACGCCTACAATTCACAATGTTTCAAAATTCAAAATTAATGTTCAAAATGTTTAAAATTAAAAATCGTTCATTAATGGCTGAAATCCAACCATTGGGGGTGGGGTTCAGAAAGGGGATTTTGAAAATTAAGAATGTCCCCATTATTATGAGTCCAATAGAAAAATTGTATTGAATTAATCTTATTGCAAATGTAATGGTCCATAAATGTTATCTGTCAGTTTTCCTTGTATTGAATATTAACCGATATATTTACATATCTTAGTTTTTGGCTATCATAAAACCCCACTCCTTGTGAGATACATGCAAATACGTTATGTGATGATGTCTTCAATTAAGATTTTTTGTTCTTCACTTGATAATTTTTATTTATAATAATAATAATACCATGCTCAATATATAACCACTTCATTCAACTCTCATATAATAAGATTATATTTGTTATTGACAGAAATCGGACATTAAATAATGGTGGTTCAGAGGAGGGAAAAATTCTTGATATGTATGTTATTATATGTCGGAACGTAAAATGTTATAGAATCAATCTTCAGCTTTTAGTGTTTTCAGCCTTTAGTGCTTCCCCTGCTGAGGAGGTGAAGGATGGGTTAGAAGGAGTTGAAATAAAATATTTAAAATATATCTGTTATTTTGAGTCAGATCCAAAAATTTTATATAGTCATCATGTTAATCATTTAAAGTGCAACAATTTTTGCTTTATATTCTATTTCTCTAATTTGAATATTATTATATTTTTTTTATTTGTATGATTAGTTTCAGCCTTCAGGTAACCCCCAATCCCGCTCATGGGATTTTCACATATCACAAGATGTATTACCAACCTTCTCGCTCCCAACTTAAATATGAAGTTGCAGCTACATAGGATAGTAACTGTTATTAGTGGTGAAATAGAAATTCTAATTTGTGATGACAACTGTTGAAATCTGCTTTGTATACGCAGCAGCTGTTTGGCAGACTTCTTTCTGGGTTGCTTACCTTTTTGGAGGGGGGAAATTTTGCATACTCAGTCCACCTAGTAAAGGGAGGTCAGCCATTTTAAGACCATTATTAAATCATATTAAAAAAAAAAAATAACACACTATTATTTAAAATAATATTTCTAGAATTTATTTGAATGGCCAAATGTAAGCTTAAAGCTGTCCTAATCGCGTAATAATAAATGATCTCCAAGTGGTGTTAATTAACACCAAATGGTGTTAATAAACGATCACTCATTTTCTGGTAACAAAAGAAACAGAATGACTAAGATAAGCTAGCCAAGTATGAACAGTCTATAATGATAAAGCAATAGCAATAACAGTGAATAGCAATAAGCGATTTTGAACCAGTAAATATTTTATCTGTAAAGAATGAGTCACCTCCTGTTAACCATTTTGTCATTTATAAATTCTAGAAGTGTTATTTTAAATAATGAAGTGATTTTATTTTAATTATATTTTTATAATGGTCTTTAAATGGGTGGTATCCCGATAACCGATAGGTACCTTAAAGCTATTGTGGTTAAACATATTTTTCAGTTTTATATTTTATTCATTTTAATATATGTTTGATTCTAGAATTCGGAGCTATTTAGTCTTACTTATGGAGCTCTTGTGTCTCAGCTTATGAGAGATTATGAAAATACTGAAGATGTTAACAAGCAACTCGAGCGTATTGGCTACAACATTGGTGTTCGGCTCATAGAAGATTTCCTAGCAAAGACAGGATCCGGGAGGTGCTACGACTTCAGGGATACTGCTGAAAAAATTCAGGTTTGATTATTTTATTTATTCACTTTTTATTAGGCTTTATATTAGTAGATTCCCTCTCAAGGGAAATCAGCTATTGAGGTTGTACTCATGACACGATTTTCAAAAAGTTTCTTCAAATGTCCATCAATCCTATCCAGGAGATGATGAAAATGAGATTCATACAAAAAATATATCTATATGCTCAAGTGTTTGCTATTTTTGTTTCATCATCACCTAGGTCGCTATTTAAACATTCTATGTAAAACTAAAAATCAAGATTGTTAATGCCTGAAATCTGACCTGTGGGACGGGGGGGGGATTAAGGCAGTAATTTAGAAAATTTTGAATATCTCCTTTATTATTTCAGATCGAATCATTGTACAGCAGCCTTATTCTAAATTTAATTTCCTGTTTTTGTTGATATATACATTTTTCTCAATCGTACATATTAATTGAAATATTTACATTTTATAATTTTCATCTTTTAGAAAACCACCTACCTAGAGTGGCGTTCAATTCCTGCCTGGGCAATAGGAATTTACTTAGTGGTGAGCTTAATAAATAAAGTCCTTAGTCCTGCCCTGGTTAGAAAAGGGTAGCAACCTGTAGTTAGCCCGTCCCAATTAGCTGTCGTAGCACAAAGCAGACGTTAATAAATAACATTGAGCTGTCATCATTAAGATTTTACGATTTAAACTATACGATTTTTATTTGATCAATACCACATTAACCATTTCATGAAAAACTAAAGAATAGAGTCGGATCAAAAAATTTCACACAACCATACGTTGTTGAAATTTTAATTTTCTTTAACTATTGTTTTATACAAGTTTTCTCTCCTTCAAATCTTCATACACTGTTTCATGCCGAACTAAAGATCAAGTTTGTTAATGACTGAAATCGGACAGAGGGAGGGGGGGGGGAGAAAATCAAAATACTTTGTTCTTATGAGACAGATAATAAGATTCTATAGACACAATTTTGTTAGAAACTTAATTTTCTATAAAATGCTGTTCTGCATCAATGGAAGGATAGAAAATGTAGTGTGATGACATCATCAATTCAGATTTTACGTTCTTATATCAAAAATGTTTTTTTTAAATTTATACCATACTCTATATTTATCCATTTCAACACTTGTATACCCCTACTTCTACTTATCATATTTTTATTTAGAAAAAGAAAACATGTGGTGAAATAAGATCACTAGTGTGTTGTAACAGCACTTGGGAAATCAGCTTAGTTTACACAGTCTCTGTTTGACAGCCTTTATTGTTTTAATATGGATTTTAATCACTTCCTGATAAATAATTGACAGATGATAGACATTTTATGTGATAAATGTTGTCTTATATCTTTCATTTTTATTTAACTTCAATTATCATCTGTCAATAATTATTTTATTAATAATGATTTTTTTATATTTAGGCTGGCTTCCGGCTCTATCTTGGAATTACTCCTACAATTTCGAACTGGAGTCCAGGAGGAGATGAATTTTCATTGCAGTTTGAAGCAAATCCACTTACCGAATTTGTTGAACTTCCTGATCACTGCCTTACGCTCAAGTATTGTAATATACTGACTGGTGTTCTCAGAGGAGCACTGGAAATGGTAAGCTCTTTAGTTGAATTTTATATTCTTACTGGCTATGTTACCTGTTACTAATTGGGGGGAAGGAAGGGGGGTTGGTTTAAATTTTGGATTAACCTAATCCTGTCTTTTACCAGATATCCTTAAAGTTGTTGAAACATTTCTTCAAACGTCAATCAATCCTAACGTAAATGTGGTCTCTTCAATATTTTATATTTATATCTCTTTCTGGTGGTCTAATTTTTGTTGATAATGGCCAAACTCAATATATAAGTTTTTCATTTAAAACTACAGATCAAGTTTGTTTAACAGCTTAAATTTGACCAGAGCGTTTAAGTAGGAAATTCGAAAATTCAAGATATTTCTGTTAATATTAGTTAGATTGAAAAATCATAAATATCCAATATTGTTTTAAATTTAACTTACTGTAAGTGTTGTTCTATGCACTTTTTCTCTGTTTTGAATATTTACTGTGAATTTTTCATTTTCAGCCTTCAGTAAACCCCACTTTTAGTCGGGCAAATATATCATGAAACATCTTATTTTAAACTTAAATACCAATTTTGTTTTCAACAGATCTTTATTAGATAAGATACATTGAAATACATTGTGTGAAGATGTCACCAATTAAGATTTTTGAGATTCTTGACTCAAAAACATTTATTTGATCTATACCATAATCGATATTTAACTGTTTCAATCAACACTAAAGATAATATTTGTTAATGGCTGAAATCAGTCCAGGAATAGAGGAAAGGGGAATTAAAAAAACTGCCGTTATGAAGAGTGATCGAGAAATGTTAACCAATCTTGTTGAACTATTAATGCTCTACTATTATTATTATATAATTATATACGAATTATGTTTTTATGTATTTTTGTGTTGTGTGTGTTTCTTGTTTCCAGACTTCAGGAAAACCTCATTTTACTGATCGGATTTTTATTTAGAAATAGAGAATATATAGTGAGATAAAGTCACTAGTGTATCATATCAGTGCGTGGTACCTCAGTTTACATAGCCCCCTGCCTGATAGACTTTTTCCGTACTTATCAGTTAACTGACTGCTCATGATGGGGAGTGTGCTCTAGACGGCTCAAGGTCGGGAGTGGCAGCAGCCCCAAATGCTAACCAATCTCTGTCCTCCCCGGCACTGCCTTCCCCTCCTTTCAACTATGTTTTCTTAATCTTCCATTCCTTACTATTATCATTCATTAACCTATTTTGCTATAACAAAACTTTAACTGTGGATAGGGGCCAGAATAATAATTTTGAGTGTTTCCTGTTTGAAATGTGAAAATTTATGGAAAAATAAATCAAATTACAAAAAAATAAAATAAGATATACGAACAAGAGAAGAAAATATAGGAAGTGATCCACAATAGAAGCATGCAAGATCTGATACTTATATCTAAAAATTAAACAGGGGAGGGAAGACACAGAAAAACTCAGCCCATATTCATATTATCTAAATACATCTTTTTTTCCCTCTTATGTATTTATGAACCTTACAGCACATAATAAGAAAGAAAATTGATTAATATCTGCAAGAAAATTATATAAATCGTGTTCATAAATCTACTTGAAAATAAAATTGTTCAGATTCATGTCATCAGTCAACTTGCCTCTAGTGAGGAGTAGATCAAGCTATTAATATGTAAATATGCTCATACTTTGCTACTTTATCCCACGAGTTAACAAGACTGGTGCAATTAGCATAACTGCGGCTTTGTGTTAATAGTACTGGAGCATTTGGGGGCCCTCTTGCTGAAGCCATTTAAACTTTACTAGAGCAGTCAAAGGGTTAAATAACTATTAATTACATATCTAACATAAATAATTTGCATCTCCTCTTTTATCCCATAATAGAAATAACAACAATATTATTATTAAACAATATTCTAATCACTGTTTATCAAATCGTTTATAGGTGCAGATGGAAGTGAGCTCTACGTTTGTGCAAGACCACCTCAAAGGTGATAACTGCACAGAAATCAGGCTCAAATTTATCAAGAGGCTAGAAGATGCAATACCTGCAGGGGAAGACTGATTCGTTCTATCTTATTTCTCTCTATTGTATATAACTTATCTGTAAAACAAAGTTTTTTTTTATGTTTCCTTATCATTCCGTAACTCCAGAAAAAAATATATCTTTTCTTATTTAAGCATTATTATTATTTGTTAATATTGTATATCTATTGTTTATTGTAAATATTGATTTTATATATATATATATATATATATATATATATATATATATATATATATATAGAGAGAGAGAGAGAGAGAGAGAGTACTTTATTATATAAGTGCCAGTATATTTAACGTATAATATATAAATATACGCAGTATTAGATATCAATCTTCAGAAGTGTTTATTAAATGATTTAACTGCCATTTTATTAGTAATTAAATTAAATTATTGAATTTATTTTCTTGTTTTGATTTGATAAATAGAAACCAATTCTTTATATTTGTTGTTATTGTTAGATACTTGAATTATTAGATTGTTCTCTACATTTTTCCTTGGACTCAAATGTTAAGCAAGATATTTAGATTTTTTTTAGTATTCAGTCTTCAGTAAACTACCACTCCTACTCATGACATATTAACAATAAGCTGATATATCAATGTCTTATTCATAGCTTAAATATAAAAGATGTACTCCTATAAACCTTTACAATGAAATATAAGTGAAAATATGTTATGAGTAATACAATTAAATAAAATGTTGTTTCTTGAATCGAAATCTATACTTGACCAATACATTTTTAACCATTTCATCATACACTAATGATAAAAGCCCGTCACACAGGGGCAGCATAAACTAAGCATATTTCCCACGTTCTGGTATAATACACTTCAGATCTCATCTTGCCACATGTTCTCCATTTCTCTGTTAAAAACACCAGTGAGTCGAAGTGGGTGTGGAGGGGGGGGGGTACTGAAGGCAGATAACAAGAAAGTTCAAATAACTCGTTTAATGGTTGAGGTTTGAAAAAATACTTAGAAAAATAAATGGAGATCATCAATAGTTTAACAAGACTGGTTCTATAACATTTTACGATTCAACTCATTATAACCGAGATATTTTTAAATCCTTATTATTCCAAGTCCGATTTCAGCCAACATCAAATATAATCTTTAGTGTTGACTGAAACGGTTAAGTATAGAGTATGGTATACATCAAATAAATGTTTCGAGACAAAAATGTAAAATCTTAATTGATGATGTCATCATTCAACAAATTTGTGTGTCTCTTACATTTGGTACTTAAGCTTAAAATAAAATAATTCATGATGTAACAGCTTATTGTTTATAAGACATTAGTAGGAGTGGGGGTTTACTGAATGGTGAAAACTAAAAAATCCAAATATCTCTGTTAATATTCATGATAGAGAAAAAAAAGTATATAAAAACATTTATAGGTAATGCAATTTGCAATATGATTGGTTATATACATTTTTTTGATAGGCGTGGAATAACAATGATATTTTGAATTTTCAAAATTCCCCTCATCCCAGTCTGATTTTTGCTGTTAATGAACTTGATCTTTAGTTTCACATAAAATGCTTTTATATCCAGTTAGGTAACATTAAGATAAAAATTGCCACCGCTAGAGCATTGTATATATAAATTTTGAACAGACGTTAGTTTCATCATCTCCTAGGTAGGATTGATGTAATTTGAGGAAATCTTTTATAAACTGGCTCATGAGTACAACCTCAATACCTGGAGGGAAATATGCTAATATTTGTTTATGGCTGAAATCAGACAAGAAAGAGGGGGGGGATTTGAACATTCAAAATATCTCATTTTTTATGATTCAGATTGAAAAATTTTATAGACTTAATCTTGTTGAACACTTAATGCCCTAAACTTTTTTTTCAATACATTTTTTGTTCAAATACTCATGACTTGAATGAGTTACACCTTCAGTAAACTCCAATTTTTACTCACCGGATATTTAGTTTAAAACATTGAACACTTCATTAGTGTTGAAACTGGACCAGGGTAAGGGAGGGGGAGGACTTTTTGATTTCTGAAACCATAGTTAATCACAAGTTTTTAAAATGACTTGTAACAGTTATATGTTAGCTCTTCTATATCGCAAGTGGACTAGGGTTTGTGGTTGAATTGAGCCTGCATTTCTTGAAGAGTGTCTACCATAGGATGGTCTTTCGTTTCTGGGAGGAGTAGGAGAAATGCTCCGCTTACTAGTACAAGGCTCCCACAGACTGTGCTGGGCAGGTACCATGCCACTCTCTTCCCCTGGAACAAAAATAAAGTATGAGAAGTTGGATGGATAAATGTTGTTCATTCAGGATATGGAGTTTTAATACGTTCAATAAAAAGCTTGTCTTAGGTATTTAACCCCTATATTTAATTTCTCATTAAATGCCTTCTTCATGAAACTATCTAAAGGCAACAGGAAGACCGGAAAGTGTTGAGTTGTTAGAGACCCATTCCTCAGTAGCCTGTTGTGAGTTTAACTGACAAATGATAGGAATATATTTCACTTTTAATGTCTTTTTGTTCTTGACCCATCAACATGGTGTCTGTAAGAATTTAAATAAAGAGGAATTGTTCCTCTCTTGGTGAAACTTACCGTCACCCACAATAATGTGCTTCATCAATGGGAAATCACAGTTAAAAAAATGTATTTATTAATGTCCATTTTGTAAAGCTGACCCTGGTTTGTTAGGAACAGCCAAATCCACAGTGATTTGGAGGTTGCTCCTATTTCAGTTCACATCCAACAACTTGTAAGGAAACATCATGCCTGCCTTCCTATGTCAAGTGGAGCCACTCATTACAATTTAGGTACAACTACTGAGGGACGACTACGTCCGAGGCTGTACCAAAACATCTTAATTTTGTAAAAATCATGTAACAATTTGTGTATAATACCTTAGTTGTATTGGGCCAAAATAAAATTTTCTTTCTTTCTTGTAAAGCTGAGGTGGGTTATCACACTTGAGACTTAGGGCTTTTTTAAAATGAATTTGCCAGAAAATAAATTATTATTACCCAGTTGGTAATCAAGCCCTCTTTCTAGCTTTACCAAGTGCAATAAGATCATCGCCTTCACTCACTCGGCCAGTCTAGCTAACTTAAAATACATGCATTAAATTAGCGAGGATAAAAGTCCAATTCAATGTTTAATTAAAATGTTATCCTTGGTTCACTGTATAATTAAAATGTTATCCAAAAAAAATCATGAAGTCTTTCATTAATAAGCTTGAGTATAAAATTGTCAATATTTTTTTTTTATTGTGTTAAACGAATCTTATATGTATGCTTTCACCTCATAAAAAGGACAGTTGTTTGTTTGTTTCTTAAGGTTTTAGAACGATAAACTACTAGGTTATCATCACCTGGTAATATCTATAACTCTCATTTTGGATAATTACCTGCATTTTGTGAGTAAATTGTAAATATTGTTTTATTCTCATTTATATCGCCATTTAAAATTTAACAATATAAATGAGGATACAACAAATTTCTTTGCACAAATTTGTAATTTAAATTTCTTCATATAAATTTGTAATTCTCATAAAATTAATTCATTTATTTTGCTGTTAGCAGTCATCCCCAAGGGCCATTGCTATATTATTTATAAAAGGGATAGGTAATGTGTTAATAGGTTTATTACTACTCCTCTCATGACTCGTAAATGAAATTAAAATATTTCACATTTACTATCAAGTACTTACAAGGATATCGACAAGATATGGGGCTGCGATTGAGCCAAGCTGCCCTATAGTAAGACTAGTACCAATGGCAGTGTTCCTATATTCAGTCGGAAATAACTCACACGTTTGCAGGTTTATAACTGCAAAAATTGCTGAAATGGCCATTCGTCCAACCATTGATACCAGTATGATTGGCCAACCTGAAAAGAGAAGTTTAAAAAAGTTTAATGTATAATAATATATGTCGTTTATGACAATATGACGTCTACAAGAGTAATCCCAGCGAAAAATTGTTACGAGAATTCAAACTAATAAGAATTAAAAAAAGAACTCTGTCAAGCTGGGACAGCGTAAACTAAGCAGATTTCCCAAGTGCAGTTATGACAAACTTGAGCTCATCTCACTATATGTTCTTTATTTCATTGAAAAATCGATGATTAAAAGAGGGGGGGTACTGAATACTGAAATCAAGATACTGGGAATAACTCACTTAGTACTTGAGTTATGAAAACATGCATAGAACAATAATTACTGAGTTTCAATAGTCAGTATCTGATTATCACGTTAAGTACCTTAGTTACTTATCATATTATGCCGAGCTAAATTTTTTTAATTCATTTTACATAGGCTTTTTACTACGGGAGAAATAGGGAATAGATGCAGATATGAGGTCATATTCCATTACTTGGGAACACTGCTTAATTTATGCACCATGTGCATAATGGGCTTTTAGCATATTTTCCCTAAAGAAAATCACTGTTGTGGAACGTGTTAAAATGTAAATTGGCTGAAAGATTTCTCAATGTCATTTGTATTTGTTCAGTTAATATTGTTGCGGAAATAAGGTACATGAAAACAGAGATAATCATATATTTAAGAAGTATGACGGAGATGAAAGGAGCCGACCGATGAAAGGACTATTGGCGCCCAAAGTGTCTACCGGGGCCGGGGACTGTTCTAGACTATGTGTCTAGCCCATTCTCGGCATTCCCCTTTTATGTTAACCACCCGGCTAAAAAAGTGGCCCAGCCTGTCCCGAGAGTTTATTTTTTTCTCAGCTCTCTTCAAGTGAATAACAGTGTGTTCAGTGCAGCTTTAGTGAACCGTGTGCGTTTTAGTTGGTAAAGTGTTTTATGTGGAGAACAGTGTTGTGCCGTGTTTAACTAAAGGACAGTGCAGTGCCACTATGTTAGCGAAGATCAGTGCACTGCTGTGTTTTTGTGAACTTCAGTGATTATGAGTGAGTTATTGGACTGTGTTATAAGAAGAACAGTGAAGCTATCAGTGCATACTGTGAGTAGAAGCTAAGACTAATTAACCATGTGTGTAGTGCATTGTTAAATAAATTGTGCAGTGATAAATACTCTAAAGCTTGTGTGTTTAATATTATTCTTGTAATGAACATAACAATATTCACGGTTGTTTTTGTTCCCAGTATATTGGTCATTCTATTGTAAAACTTCACATGGAAAATTTGCTTAGTTACACAGCCCCTGCGTGGCGGACTCTATTATGTAGTTGATCAATAATTCCTAGGTCACAGATTTTATAGAGTAAATTTAATTTTTAATAAGTTAATTTAATCATAATTATTAATTTTTCAATGTATACAATACCTTTGGGTATGAAGAAAATCAGGAAAAGGACTAGGCCAGCAATGCTGTGAAGGGCAACACTAGAAGTTCTTCTCCCAAGATATCGAAGCATAATGAGAGGTAGAAGGTATCCTGGTACTTCAGCCAACCCATCAAGCCCCACGTATAGGTACTGATTAGCACTCAAATTTGTACTATTAAGTGCTGGAAAAAAAGAAAAAGTCCATCACATTGGGGCTGTGTAAATTAAGCAGACTTCCCACGCAGGTTTATTATAGATAAATATACATACTGGCATCACCACCGTGAATATTAAGTGAATGAACAAAAACGGTAATGAGAAATGTTTCAGTCAATTTACAAGCTAATAATCTCTACAATGGAAAGCATCTCAATTGTAAACAAACATGTCAGCCAACCTCGCAGAGCTGAATAGATAGATAGAAATATTCTAGACCGGAAAGAAAAACAATTAATAAAATATATCTGTACAAAACATATTAATTTTATTGAAAACTATTTACTATAGCTAGTGCTGTAATTTAAAATGTATCAGAATAATTTTGATCTCAATCACACAAATTTTAGTGATCAACAGAACGTATTTGCATACATCTCACAAAGTTCAATAAAAACGATATTTAGTATTTAAGGTTCGTATAAAGTGGAGTATTATTTAACAGACTATTGTTTATGTGATATGAGTAGGAGTCGGAGTTTGCTGAAGGCTGAAAACTGAAAAATCCAAATATCTTGATATTAAAGATAGAAAATAAATATTCAAGATAGAAAATAAATGTATATAACAATATTCATAGTCCATTTAATGTCCAATAAGATTGATTCTATATAATTTTTCGTTCTGATGTATTGTAACCGAGATATTTTGAAACTCCTCCCCTCTAAACCTCCCTTCCCATTGTTCCAATTTCAGTCATTAACAAACTTGATCTTTCTTTTTACATAAAACGATTAAATATTGAGTTTGGTAACGATCAAACATAAATTGTGACTGCTAGAGCGTTAAAAGACAAGTATATATATATAATTTTAGATGGACTTCATTTTTCATCCTCTTCTAGGTAGGATCGATGGACATTTGAAGAAATCACGCCATGAGTACAACCTCAATAGCTGATTTTCCTTGAGGGAAGTTTAAGGGGAACTTTCCACTGACCCCCTCAGGTGTACATTGAACATTGAGGCACGTCAGTCTATCAGAAACAACTCATTCTAGGCTTTCTTTGGTTAAAGGGTGTTGTACGTCGAGATGATCCCTCACTACATGAAAATCTGATCATGATCCCTCCAGTCTAGCTCGGGGGTGGTAAAAGTTCTTAAAGGTCTATAATTGTAATTGAAAAAAACAAATTAAAAATATAAATTTAGTAAAACAATCAATGACATTAACGTCCTAAAATCATATTAAATAACATCCTAAAATCCCACCCTGGGTAGAAAAGGATGGTAACCTGTAGATAACCCGTCCCAATTAGCCTGAGTTGCAAAAAGTGGACGTTAATAAATAATAATAATAATAAACAATCAATGAACAATAACAAAAATGCTCAATTTCGTTAATGGCAAAATTCTGATCAGGAATAGGGAGGGGGAATAGAAAATTCGGAAAATCAAATTATCTCTGCTTTTATGATTCAGAGCACAAAGTGTTTTAGAATCAATCTTATTAAACTATTGATGCCCTATAATTGTTCGACCTGGCCATTTTCTCAAAAATCAAATATTAAGCGAGTTATTCGAACTTTTTCATTTTCAGCCATCAATAAACCTCCACATGGGATTTTTACTTAGAAATATAAAATAATAAAGTCCGTCACGCAGGGGCTGCGTAAACTAAGCAGATTTCCCACTGAAGTTTTACAATAGAGAAATCTGCCTAGTAATAACCTATTCTCATGAGGACGAATAGTTAGTGAAACGGCCACACTAGCGCTAGTGCGCTCGGCGGAAACTCCTGAACATAGCTGACCACACACAGAATACAAATGCAAATATCTCGGTTAATATTCAAGATAGAGAATAAATGTATAGAATAATATTTATAGTAAATTTAATTTGCAAAAAGGTTAGTTCTATAAAATGTTTTGATCTGACGTATGGTAACGGAGATATTTCGAATTTTCGAAAACCCCCCCCTCCCACTGGTCCGATTTCATCCATTAACGAACTTGATCTTCCTTTTTACATAAAACGATTAAATTCCGAGTTTGGTAACGATCAAACAAAAATTGCGACCGCTAGAGCGTTAACAGACAAATATATATATATATATATATATATATATATATATATATATATATGTATATATATAATTTTGAACGGACTTCATTTTCGTCATGTCTTGGGGAGGATTGATAGATATTTAAAGAAATGTTTCGAAAATCACGTCAAAAGTACGACCTCAATAGCTGATTTCCCTTAAGGGAAATCTGCTAATATATCATGAAGTGAGATCAATAAAGTGTCGTACCAGTACTTTAGAAATCTGTTTACATTACGCAGCCTTGTTTGAACATTTCTTTTATTTTTAGTAGTTACAAAACATGTTATTACAAATATTTAAAAAAAAAAGTCTTATATTTGTTATGGGTTATGTTTGACTCCAGTTAATTCTTACCCAGAGCAAAGTAGTATAGCTGAGCAACAAACCAAGCATAATAACAGATCAAAATCCTCTTTTGTAGTTCTGCCGTTGAAAATAGACCCAGGAAACTGTTGAAGAAATTAGTCACCTTTTTGAGACATTGGCTTCTCGGTTTCTAAAATATAATAATGTCCCGTGTTCAATAAAAAAAGAAAGAAAAAGTTTTCAATAATTTTAAAATATGTTCAATAATTATGGGTTTTATTTAGTAATATAAAATTTGAGGAGAATTAATAAAATGTATTAACTATGGTCATTATTTAAAAAAGTCCTTATCTTATAGCCACTGTAAACTAACCAGTTTTCTCACATGCTGGAATGACATCTTACTTACTCATCTAAACATATTGTTACGTTTTATTACAAAACCAGTAATAAACGTTGTTAATAAGAGATCTTTTGGATTATAAAATTAAACACACACAAGTTTCACAGATTTTATCACTGAACAATTTATTTAACAATGCACAATACACTTGGTTAATTATTCTTAATTATTACTCACAGTATGCACTGATACCATCACTGTTCTTCAGATTACACAGTCCAATAATTCACTCACGATCACTGAACTTCACATAAAGACGGCACTGCACTGTCTTAAACACGCCAATCTAATGTTACTCACAGAGTCACACAACACTGTTCTTCACATAAAAACACTTTACCGCACTGCACTAAGTCTCACTGTAGCACTGAACATCACTTGAAGCCAGCTGAGCACCAACTAAACTCAGGCACTGTCAGGGTCCCTTATATATAGCTTGTCGGCAAACATCAAACAGAATGGCCAGAAGGGGCTAGACACGTTCCTGGAACATACGCGGCCCTAATTAGATGCTGCCGGCGCCACTAATCTTCATCGGTCGGCTCCTTTCTTCTCCCTCGCACCTCCCAAATACGCGGCTATCTCTGTTAATCCTTTATGTATTTAATTTTCGCAACACTATATTACCTATTATTAAGTAAAATCTGACTGGGGGTTTACTCAAGGCTGAACACCACCCCTGATGATGTCATCTCTCATTTTATTCTTCATTTCTCCTTCAATAAGCAGCCTATCCCAATAGGACTTGGAATTTGTGCTGGACATCAGATACTTAGGAATACAGTTCTTTTAAGTCATAAAAATCATATGTGCAGGAGTGTGGGTAAACTGAAGTCTAAAAAAATAATACATTTAGCTGATTAGATGAGATCATGATATCCTTTTTTTTTACCTGAAATACTTTTATTGGGCTGAGTAAGGATAAGGTGCAATTTGTTGCAATATATTTATGTTGTTGTCATAATTTTTGTTATTTAATAGTCTTATATAAAACTATATTTTTACACATAAATATTAACCCTCTATTTTATATCCGATTTTACTCTATTTCACATTGGATTTTAACTATTCTATTTTATTTCTTGAATATTAACCCAAGTGTATTTTTTGGTTCAGCAAACCCTCACTCCTACTCATCTCATATTAACAATAAACTTTTATATCATGAATCTCTTTATTTGGGGAATAAATGCCAAACATTGTTTTCACTGAAATTTTAAGGTGAGAGATGTACGCAAAGATTTTCGGTGTGAGGTCATCATTTAAGATTTTATGTTCTAAACTGCATGATATTTATTTGATCAAAACCACACTCAATATTTAAACCGTTTGATGGAAAACTGATGATTATATTAGGTAATGGCTGAAATAAGGCTTGGGAAAGGATAGGTTTAGAGGGGGAATAATTGAAAGTTCAAAATATCTCTGTTTCTATTAGCTGGATCGACATATTTTATATTACCAATATTGTTGGAATTTCAATTTTCTACAACTGTTACTGTATATATTTTTTCTCTAACTAGTATTAACTGACTTATTTGAATTTTTTGGGCTGCAGCTCTAACTTCTACTCATCCGATTTCTAGTTCACCTACCTCGATCGCTAAACATCTCAAGTCTAACCAATGTTTTAATTCTTGTTTAAATAGGTTTTTTATTGCGGAAGAAATTATGAATGGATGTTAAGATGAGGTCATCAGTGTGTTCATATTCTAGAGTGTGGGAAATCTGTTTAGTTTACCTATTTTTTTGTTTTGGTCCAATGGGCACAGAAGATGGAGTTTTGAAACTACACTCTTTCTTAACAAACATATATGGAGAAAAAGTTTATTTACTGATACATATATAAAATTGTAACCTCTGTATGTACATTGATGTTTTTCGCGAAATTTCACGATAACTTTTCGTTTCACATGTCATAGACACCATAACTGCATTTTGTTTCTTTGGTGTCTGTTTGGTTATTTGTTTGTTACCTTTTCACGCATAAACGGCTGAACAGACTTTTATGAAACTTAGTATGTATATTACTACTAACCCAACTTAGACTTTAGGCTATATTAATTTTCTCTGAGACGAACAGGAGTGGGGGTTATAAGGGAAGCCTGAAATTAAAAATAGTGATATTTCGTTTTCTATTGGTTTTTCGGCAAATATGCACATAACAAAAGTTGTTTATTTTGTTATTTAGAGTAACTTTTGTTATATACACTTTTGTCGTATACCAAAATTTAAATGCGTTATAGGCTAAAAATTATAGCGGGAGACAACATTATTATTTGCCAAAAAAAACTCAGCCGAACTAAATAAAACTCGGTATGTGTATTAGAAGTGAGGCCTTCATTATAATAAGCCATACCAAAATTTCTATGGGCGGGCAGGAGTGGGGGTTATAAGGGAAGCCTGAAATTAAAAATGGCTATATTTCATTTCCTATTGTTTTTTCCGCAAATATAAACATAACAAAAGTTGTTTATTGTGTTATTTGGAGTAACTTTTGTTATATACACTTTTGTCGTATACCTAAGTATAAATGAGTTATACGTTAAAACTTTAGCGGGAGCCAACAATTTTATTGGGCACTAACGGCTGAACCGAACTTAACAAAACTCGGTATGTCAATTAGCATTAATTCTTCCATGATTATAAGTTATATTAACATTTTTAGGTTCGAACGGGAGGGGGGTTATAAGGGAGGCCTGAAATAAAAATTCACCATATTTACATGTATAAGAGACGGGAAATATAAAAATATTGAAGACAGTGAAGCCTTATCGAACAAATAATTCTATTATTAGCAAATCCACGGCAACGACGGGTATCAATCCTAAACACTGGGACGGGTAAATGTCAAAATATTGTGCAATGTAAAGCCTGCTAAAAAATACCATCACCATTCAGCCTCAAATGAATTCCCGGGCGGAGCCGGGTATCTGAGCTAGAATTATTCATGATGTATTATCCTCTTTATTTGGGGAATAAATGCCAAACATTGTTTTCACTGAAATTTTAAGGTGAGAGATGTACGCAAAGATTTTCGGTGTGAGGTCATCATTTAAGATTTTATGTTCTAAACTGCATGATATTTATTTGATCAAAACCACACTCAATATTTAACCGTTTGATGGAAAACTGATGATTATATTAGGTAATGGCTGAAATAAGGCTTGGGAAAGGATAGGTTTAGAGGGGAATAATTGAAAGTTCAAAATATCTCTGTTTCTATTAGCTGGATCGACATATTTTATATTACCAATATTGTTGGAATTTCAATTTTCTACAACTGTTACTGTATACATTTGTTCTCTAACTAGTATTATAGGTTTTTTATTGCGGAAGAAATTATGAATGGATGTTAAGATGAGGTCATCAGTGAGTTCATATTCTAGAGTGTGGGAAATCTGTTTAGTTTACCTATTTTTTTGTTTTGGTCCAATGGGCACAGAAGATGGAGTTTTGAAACTACACTCTTTCTGTTGTAACAAACATATATGGAGAAAAAGTTTATGTACTGATACAATTTTTTTCAATCCTCTTACGATAGAAATTTGAATAATACACTTTTCTTAATTACAAGAATTATTCATGAATAACAAGAAGAGTACCTTATTGTGATCATTTACAACTGGAAATATGCATTCTAAATCTTGGCCCAGTACTTTACAGGCTCTCTCCAATTTGCCTTGAGTTAACAACCAACGAGGTGATTCTGGCAAGAACCTAAGGAAAAAATGAAAAAAAAAAGGAATATTTTGCCAAGATTATTTCCTACATATACCATAAAATTTGTATATAACATGAATGTAATACTAAAATACTTAACACATTGTATTCATTATATTGAATTTTATAGTAAGCATATTAGGTATATAAAAATATCATCAAAAAAGTTAATTAAAACAATAGACTTGAAAACGATAGAAACCCAAGCACAATTTCTCCGAATAATTAACATTATCAGCATTATATTATGCCACAATTTAGATTTCATTTTAAAAACGGTTATAAAAGCTATTTAACGATTCTATTGTTAGTAGTGAATTTGAGTTTTTAAAAAAATAACAGCTCGTTTTTTTTCTTTTTCAAAAAATTCAGTTTTGACTGGCCGTTGTCCATGATTTTTAATAATTTGACCTTTCAATAAATCCCTAATCTGTGTTGTTTAGTAAACAATTGCAGAGTAATTTAAATGAAAATATTAATTTATAAGATCTCAAAGATAGTTTCTGTTTAATAGAAAAGAGGCATACAAAAACAAAGTATCCTATGGGGACAAAACAATAGAGGAAGTATGAAATCAAATTTTAATAATATTATACCACCTGTTTTATGTATCATTTATATACATCATATATTTTGGAGAGAAAAACACAATAACAAATAAAAAAATGACGGATTATCAAATTATGAATAACAAGGAATTTCTATTTATTTCGTATTATGGATAATTCATTTACTGTGGTTTTTCAGTTATGGACAATTGATAAAAAATTGCCTGCTATTATTTTTTAGAATTATAAATTATTTGAATACACACAACCTTCACATACATACACTCGCAGAATGGAATATGTGATTACTGTTTAATCATTTTAGGGATTTCATTTTTCTTTTCCTAAGGGTCTTATATTTTGTATATATTTATTTTATTTCACCAAACCTCTATCCTCAGTATACTACTAAATAATGAGGTCTATTATTTTAAATGGTATATTTTCTTAATGTAATCCACTTTATTAGGGGGGTTTAATATATAAAACTCATTCAGTTTATGAAAATGAAGTTTATTAAACTATTTATATGAAACATTTTATTCATAAATTTGTAAGTAAAAGTACTGACCTACCAGGAATGTATTAGAAGGAGTAAAGTTGGCAGAGAAATGGCTAATTCCAGATATCTCCAGTTGGCTGTAAAGTAGGGTGCCAATGGGAGTAGTATTGTTCCAATGGCGTATGAAAAATTATACATACACCCAAGATAAGCCCTGTAGTTTTTAACTGTAAATTCTGCCACTGAGGAAGAAAATAACAGAGTGGGTCTAGATTAGTATTTATATTAGAGATGGAGATAAGGTTTAGTAATTAACATATTATTATTAGTAGTTAATCATCGATTATAAACGTACATGCACCTCTGAAGGACGAAGAATGAACTCAAGGATGACTTCTATGAGCATTTGGAGCGAGTTTACAATGATATTTATAGGAATGATGCCAAAGATAGTATTAGGGGATTTCAATGCTAAGATTAGGAAGAACCTCAGCTCCGGTCAACAATAGGAGCACATCATAGTCTTCATGATACAAGCAGCAATAATGTAATTAGATGCATAAGTTTGGTTATTACACGCATTTATCTGGTAATTAGTAGGGCCTTGTCCACAAATAAGAACATCCATAAATATACTTGAAGTAGCTCTAGTGGAGCAAAGCTCGGTGGAAGATGTTAGGAACTTCTGAGGATGTGACTGTGGTTCTGATTATTCCTTGTTTAGAATTAAATTCAGTCAATGGTTAAAGAGGATATAAAATTAAAAGAGCACGCTAATGAAGTAGATAAAAAAGCCTGATATTCATTCACTATATAAAATATACTTGGCCAAAATATTTGAGGGACTTGACTTGGATATTTCTCCAATTGATGAGCACTGGACTGCCATATAGAATGCAATGAAAGATGTAGCCTTTCAGGGGATTGGAGTACAGGAAAGACATCAGTCGAACTAGTTCATAGAAGAAAGCCGGAATGCTCTAGAGAAAAGCAGGTAATAAAGTTCTTCCTCACAAGGCCTAAACCCCAGGGACTATAACTCAATTATGAAACCATTACTAATTTATGGATGTGAGAGATGGGTAAGGTTGAAAGGTTTGAGGGAAAGATTCTTTTAGCCTAAAAAGGCCCAAAGTGTGATGGTGACTTAGGGCTCTGGAGAAGGAAGACAGTATAAGAGATTATATCCTAAAGGAGACAGTCAATTTCACGTGAGATGAAATCCAAGTGGTTTCAATGAGGGAGGTGGGCATGTGGCAAGAAGTAACTCAACCACCAGTAGTGGGGTGTGTACACCATGCTAGAAAGACTGAAGATGAGATGGGATGACAGATTGAAAAAAGGCGCTGATAGCATTGTATTACTATTGTTTTTTGATTTACTTAGCAGCCCATTTTTACTGTATATGTTATGTAGTTTTGAACTTATCCTTATTTATTTTATTTTTTTTAAGTGTTTTACCTATTAAATTCTATTATTTAAACAGTTTTAATTTTATTTTTAAAATATAAAATAAAACTGATATAAAAACGCAAAGTTATAATTTGTTAAGTGATCTATTGATTACCAATAAAGGTTTTTGTTAACAAAACTATACAAATTTGTGCAGGACGGTTGAAAAGAATGATTTATTTTTCATCTTTTTTTTTTTTAATATATAAATAAATAAATACTCATAAAAATACTAAATAATGATGATAAATTGCTTACATATTGTATAGCCTGCTTCATAAACTCCAGAACAAGCTATGCCGATGAGACCTCTTAGGACTAGGAATATAGTGTAGTTTGTAACTAGCGCAATTGATGGACCAATTATGATATATATAAGCGAACAAAGGATAAATATTTTCTTCCTCCCAAACCTAGCAGAAGAAAAACAAAATCAAAAATTGTTATATTGCCCCGGGTGACATTTTTTTTTTTTGTACGTATTTGTTAATATATATGCAAATGAATATGAGCATCAGTTCAACTTTGAGTAGATCGCCTATGTCCCTGGACAAAGGCTTGATTAACATAGTGGAAGGAACAGCTGACCTTCATTCAATTTCAGATACCCTGAAGATGCTACCATTACTAGCGAAACGTTATGCTAAAATAAAAGTCCGTCACGCAGGGGTTGCGTAAACTAAGCAGATTTACCACTTGAAGTTTTATAATAGAGAAATTCACGAGAGCCGAGCAGTTAATGAAACGGCCGAACTAGCTTTTGGCGGGAAAGACACTTCGTCCGTTAGCCGCCCAGATTTAATAAAAATGCAAATATCTCGGTTAATATTCAAGATAGAGAATAAATGTATAGAACAATATTTATAGTAAATTTAATTTGTAATAAGATTGATTCTGTACTATTTTTCGATCCGACGAATAGTAACGGAGATATTACAAATGTTTGAAAATCCTCCCCTCTAAACCCCCCCTCCCCGTGTTCCGATTTCACCCGTTAACGAACTTGATCTTTCTTTTTACATAAAATGACTAAATATCGAGTTTGGTAACGATCAAACAAAAATTGCGGGTGCTAGAGCGGTAAAAGATATGTATATATATATATATATATATATATATATATATATATATATATATATATATATATATACAGTTTTGAGCGGACCTCATTTTCATCATCTAGGTAGGATTGATGGACATTTGAAGAAAAATTTCAAAAATACCGTCATGAGTACAACCTCAATAGCTGTTTTCCTTTCAGGGAAATCTAAAATGTTGCTAGAAAATACTACACAATGGTCAATCAATTATACATTAATTCAAATGTAATGTTTTAATGCCCACTTTTTGTTACTAAGGCTAATTGAGTCGGGTTATCTACAGGTTACCACCCTTTTTTTTGCCAGGTTGGGGATTTATTTAATGAGTTCTTCGCTAAATTACTTCATTTTGCCCAGAAGAGAATCGAACTCCCGACTCTATATTTACCAAGTAAGTTTAAGGCCAACACCTTTGCTCCCACTTACCTTAACTCACACGGCTAACCTGATCCCCATTAATTTAAATAAATCATTCTTAACCAACCTGTCGCCGATTAGGCCGAAAGTAAAAGCCCCAAAGAATTTACCGACAGCCACAGCAACTTGTGCAGTAGATCTCAGCGGTAGTTTGTCACAGACTAGATCCCACTAGAATAACAATTAATAAATAAATAATTGAAATGATTTGTTTCTATACAAAATTCGGAATTTAATTACCACAATATTTACATTCAAAAATATACTTACCTCGCTTACTATTGTCTGTTTTGGAATAATCTCATCATAAATAAAAGCCGTACATTTCATTAGATCAGGCTTCTCGTTCGACTTGACATATTCAATAGAAGCTTCGTAACCAATACGAGCTAAGTATGTGTAGTTCCATTTGTACACGGTACATCTTTCTAGATCTGTTCTGAAATTAACAGAAAAAAATGATAAAACATATTCTAGGAAATTGAATGCATTCAGTAATGGTTATGAAGATCTCCATGTTTTGACAAACAGGAATCTTACATTTAGTATTCTGCTAACATTCTAAGGGAGTTAAACTTGTAACTTAAAGTGTTTTCCATTCGTAGCTCAAGGAAAATCAACTTTTGAGGTTGCACATACGAAGCAATTTTCTTAAAATGTCCAGCTAATCAGACCCCCGAAGATGAGGAAAATGAGGTCCGCTCATAATTATACACACACACACACATATATATATATATATATATATATATATATATATATATATATATATATATACTAGCTCAGATACCCGGCTTCGCCCGGGAATTCATTTGAGCTTGAATGAAGATGGTATTTTTTTGGCAAGTCTTTACTTTCCACAATTTTTGACATTTCCCAGTCACAGTTTTTAGGATTCATACCCATCGTTGCTGTGGATTTGTTAATAATAAAATTAATTTCTTATGTACGACTTCACTGTCCTCCATATTGTCATATTTCCCGTTTCCTATGTGCATTATGCACAGATTTGAATTATTAAGGACAAAATATTAACATACATTTGAATTAATTTTTCCAGGTGAGGTACCTGGTAGTTCATATTGAAAAAAATTGTTGAGCAAATTTCTCTAAATAACAAAATACACAATTTTTGTTATGTGCATATTTGCCGAAACCCCAATAAGAAACGAAATATCACTATTATTAATTTCAGGCCTCCCTTATAGCCCCTACTCCTGCCCGTTCCTAGAAATGTTATTATGGCTTATTATAAGGAAGGTGTTAGTGTTAATACACATACCGAGTATGTTTTATTTAGTTCGGTGAGTCTTTTGTGCCATATAAAATTGTTGACTCCCGCTATAATTTTTAGCGTATAACGCCTTTATAGTTCGGTATTCGACGGTAGTGTATATAACAAAACTTTCTCTAAATAACTAAATAAACAACTTTTGTTATGTGCATATTTGCCGAAACCCCAATAGTAAATGAAATATCACTATTTTTAATTTCAGGCCTCCCTTATAACCCCCACTCCTGCCCGTCCCTAAAAATGTTAGTATGGCTTATTATAATGAAAACGTTAGTGCTAATACACATACCGAGTTTTATTTATTTCGGTTGCGTCTTTTGTCCCAAATAAAATTGTTCACTTCCGCTATAGGTTTTAGCGTATAACGCCTTTATAGTTTATAGTTCACGCTGCCTCAGCAGAAAATCATCTGCGAGAAATAAATCCTTGCATCTAGAAGGCGTGACAATCGAGAACAATTTGTGCTAACGAGACTTGGAATAGGACATTCACATTTCACGCACTCATAGCTCATGACGAGAACAAAAAGTCCATCACGCAGGGGCTGCGTAAACTAAGCAGATTTCCCACGTGAAGTTATACAATAGAGAAATCTCCATACGAGAGCCGAACAGTTACGGCAAAGGGCCGAACTAGCTTTTTGCGGGAAATTCAAAAAGTCCGTCACGCAGGGGCTGCGTAAACTAAGCAGATTTCCCACGTGAAGTTTTACAATAGAGAAATCTGCCTAGTAATAACCTATTCTCACGAGGAAGAATAGTTAGTGTAACGGCCACACTAGCGCTAGTGCGCTCGGCGGAAACTCTCCA
This sequence comes from Riptortus pedestris, assembly GCA_019009955.1. Lineage (NCBI taxonomy): Eukaryota > Metazoa > Arthropoda > Insecta > Hemiptera > Alydidae > Riptortus > Riptortus pedestris. Next base: position 180,328,479 of record CM032229.1, read on the forward strand.
CACTCACAATACAAATCCAAATATCTCGGTTAATATTAAAGATACAGAATAAATGTATGGAACAATATTTATAGTAAATTTAATTTGCAATAAGATTGGTTCTATACAATTTTTTGATCCGACGTATGGTAACGGAGATATTTCGAATTTTCGAAAAACCTCCCCTCTAAACCCCCCCTCCCACTGGTCCAATTTCAGCCATTAACGAACTTGATCTCTCTTTTAACGTAAAACTCTTAAATATGAAGTTTGGTAACGATCAAACCAAAATTGCGACCGCTAGAGCGTTAACAGACAAATATATATATATATAGATATATATATATATATATAGATATATATATATAGTTTTGAACGGACCTCATTTTCGTCATCTCCTGGGTAGGATCGATGGACATTTGAGGAAATTTGTCAAAACTCGCGTCATGAGTACGACCTCAATAGCTGATTTCCCTTAAGGGAAATCTGCTAAAATCCATTATCGGCCCAAATTTAATAAAAATGCAAATATCTCGGTTAATATTCAAGATACAGAATAAATGTATATAACAATATTTATAGGAAATATAATTTCCAATATGATTGTTTCTATATAATTTTTCGATCCGACGTATAGTAACGGAGATAGTTCGAGTTTTCGAAATCCCTCCCTCCCACTGGTCCGATTTCAGCCGTTAACGAACTTGATATTTATTTTTACATGAAACGAATAAATATAGAGTTTGGTAAATATTGAACAAAAATTAAGACCCCTATAGCGGTAACAGAAATATATATATATATATATATATATATATATATATATATATATATATATACAGTTTTGAATGGACCTCATTTTCGTCATCTCCTGGGTAGGATCGATGGACATTTGAAGAAAAATTTCGAAAATTCCGTCATGAGTACAACCTCAATAGCTGATTTCCCTTAAGGGAAATCTGCTAAAAGAGCTGTCTGCAGAACGTGCCATCAACCATTAACCATGAAGCACATAGTGCACCAACATTGAATACTTAGAGACTTCACATAACATGTACCAACTTCTTACAGACAGGAGGAGCCCACATATCAATAATATACTAAATCACCTTGAAAAAAAAATTGTTTTTGACTTATTGAGCAATTTAATATAATTTTGAACAATTTTAAATAATTTAAATGTAGTTACTAGTTTATAGGAATAACGTAATTTTTTTATTAAAACCATTTTAAATTGTTGTCTTTAATAATAGTCTAATGTTTATTTGTTGTCTTTATTACTTGTATTAAATGTATATTTATTGTGTGTAATTTTTTATTGATGGTTCAGTTTTTGTTATATCTCTATAATTTTGTTTTTATTTTACATTGTTAAACTTTGAGTCAAACCGCCTAGTCGCGGGTGCTCCTGTATAAATAAATAAAAAAAAAATACTTACTCTGGGCTACTAATGTTCTTAATTTGTTCATTTGTCCAATTCGCACTTTTCAACTGAGGTACATCACACCAATAGGACGGTTTGCCGCTGAGAAACACATATGATGTTAAATACATCGAGTTGAATATTCCTGGAGAACTGGCCAGCAAATAGATCTTGAGGAGCCAACAGATGTTCTTGCACCGTTTGGCCAAAGCATTTTCCAGAGAGAGAAAATCCATTATTTTACTGAGTGCTTGAACAATCCTCGTGTCAAAATGAAGTCATTGTTCCAGCAACTCACCTGAAAATATGTTCTAGCTCTCCATTTTCCTTCGCTGCCTCTCTCGAACTCAGTTCCCAAATCAATGGATCTGAAAAATATCAATTCTTTCAGAAATTAATACAATTTCAAGGAACTAAAACAGGAAATAATGGAGATTAGAATATATTTATCCCAAATAAGTTTGTCAACAAGATCAATAAATAAAAGTCCGTCACGCAGGGGCAGCGTGAACTAAGTAGATTTCCCACGTGAAGTTTTACAATAGAGAAATTTCAGAATAGAGATTCAAACAGTTACGGGAACGGCTCGAATTAGCTCTAGCTCTTGACAGAAACTCACGACTAGACCCGAAGTTAGCCGATCTCATCTTAGAAGCTGAAAACAGAAAAATGCAAATATCTCGGTTAATATTCAAGATACCGAATATGTAAATGTATATAACATTTTTTATAGTAAATTTAATTTGCAATAAGATTGATTCTATACAATTTTTCGATCCGACGTATAGTAACGGAGATATTTTGAATTTCCGAAAATCTCCCCTTTAAACCCCCCCCCCCTCCCACTGGTCCGATTTCAGCCATTAAAGAAATTGATCTTTATTTTTGCATAAAAAATGCATGCATGTAAAAGGACAGATCAAATTTGTCAATGGCTGAAATCGGACCAGAGGGAGGGGGGTTTAGAGGGAGGATTTTCGAAAATACGAAATATCTCCGTTCTTATGCATCGGATCAAATAATTGTATAAAACCAATCTTATTGCAAATTAAATTTACTATAAATATTGTTATGTACATTTATTCTGTACCTTGAATATTAACCGAGATATTTGCATTTTTATGAAGTCTGTGGTCGGGTATAGTTCGGATTAGGTCGGCCGTTTCCGTAAGTACTCGGCTCAGGTGGAAGCTTCTTCTAACCTTACCTGTCGTTTCTAACCTTACCTTACCTTTGATACTTTGTCAGATTTATGCAAATGCGTTCTGTTCATCAGCCCCCCCCCCTTCTTTAGTTCTTGGACTACTAAAATTTGAGTTATTAAAATATAAATTATTCTTACAATTCAGAAGCCGTTTCAGTTGGGAATTTATTTTAATTAACTGAAAGATTCCTCATTACCATTTGTATTTAATCACGGTGGTGTTGTGTTGCCAGAATGCAGATTTCTCTATTGTAAAACTTCGCATGGGAAATCTGTTAAGTTTACGCAGCCCCTGCGTGACGGACTTTCTTTTATGTTTCTGGCTAGAAACTGTTAATTTAATCAATACTCGATATTTGTTTCTTTCAATACTGATTGTCGTTTTCTTTTAATTGGTGAAATAAACTAAGAAAAGAGCTTGTTTAAATGGGAAAATTAAAATATCTCAGCTAAGAGAGTCGACTCAAAAAATACTACAGAATCAAACTTGTAAAATATTTAATGCTCTATAAAAGATTTGTTCTAACATTTTTTCAGAATATTAAGTTGTTTGTATTTTCAGCCTTCAGAGGCGGTTTAACCACTTCACTCTTCGAGTCTTGCTTTGAGTAACTGAGACACTGCACGTCTTAGTTTTGCTTTCATTTTATCTTATTTTTACATTGTAAGAAACCAACGCAACTAAAGGGGAAATAGATAGCTTGGTGAGATGACCAGTGTGTCATTCCAACACGTGGAAAATCTGCTTAGTTTATTCAGCCCTTGCTATTCGTGGTAAATTATGATTATGATTATTAACATTTAATAGAAATAAATAAGTTACACCTAATACCATCTTATTATTCAGAAACAACTTCGACGTCCCGAGTCTTGGATGTAGGCGTGTTAACAATATTAACTCTGGGCGAGATTTAAAAGAGTATTCTCACGGAATATTTGAATGAAAAACTGTAAATAAAATTGTACGCACTAGTGCTTCGAATTTAACAGATACCACATATACTAAAAACTCCAAGGATATCATAGAACCAGTCCATGTATTCGTTATTTATATTCGATTGACATTCGAATTCTGAACAAGTATTCAAGACTAAATTTACCTTTAACCGGTTTAGCTATAGTCAATTAAATATGCTAATTCAACGAAAATAATCAGGCTTTACTAAAACCTTTTAGAAGTATACACTGATAATAGAACTGATGTTACAACCAAGTCTGGGAATTATAAATGTTCGTAAACAGATGATTTTAAAAGAACTCATATAAGAAACACTTGCTATTAATAGGGCTGATATAGTATCAGAATAAAGTGTGGAAAACGTATCTACTGATAAAAAAATTTAAATTATTTATTAACGTCCACTTTTTTCAACTGAGGCTAATTGTGCCGGGTTATCTTTGGGTTACCACTCTTTTCTAGACAGGGTGGGACTAAGGATTTTATTTAATGAATTCCGTAATAAAATTCCTATTGCCCAGGCGGGAATCGAACTCGCCACTCTAGATTTACCATGTGAGATTAAAGTCAACGCTTTAACTGACATGGCTAACCTGAGCCCCTACTAATAAAAGAATCAAGTAAACATTTTTGAGTAAAGAGCGAACAATCTTAATTATTGACGTCATCATATAACGTATCTGCATGTATCTCAGAAAGTAAAACTTCAAGAAAAAAATATTTGGTATTTTACCTTGGAATGAAGTGGTTCATGATATAACAGCTTATAGTAAATATGACACGAGTAGGAGTGAGGGTTTACTCAAAGATGAAAAAGTCCGTCACGCAGGGGCTGCGTAAACTAAGCAGATTTCCCATATAAAGTATTACAATAGAGAAATCTGCATACTTGTAACACAACACCACCGTGAGTAAATACAAACGGTAATGAGAAATCTTTCAGTTAATTTTAATAAATTCCCAACGGAAACGGCTTCTGAATTGTAAGAATAATTTATATTTTAATAACTCAAATTTTAGTAGTCCAAGATCTAAAGAAGGGGGGGGGGGTGGCGGATGAACAGAACGTATTTGCATAAATTTCACAAAGTAAAAGCTGAAACAACAGGTAAGGTTAGAAGAAGCTTCCACCAGACCCGAACAGTTACGGAAAAGGTCGAACTAATCCAAACAATACCCGACCACAAAGTTAATAAAAATACAAATATCTCCGTTAATATTCAAGATAGAGAATAAATACATAAAACAATATTTATAGTAAAATTTTAGTTTAATTTGCAATAAGATGGGTTCTATGCAATTTTTTGATCCGATGCATAATAAGGGAGATATTTTGAATTTTCGAAAATCCCCTCCTCTGAACCCCCCCCCCTCTAGTCGGATTTCAGCCATTGACGAACTTGATCTGTCTTTTTACTTAAAACGTTTAAATGTCGAGTTTGGTTATGAACAACAAAAATTGCGACCGCTAGAGCGTTAACACACACACACACACACACACACACACACACATATATATATATATATATATATATATATATATATATATATATATATATAAAATTTTGAACGGACCTCATTTTCGTCATCTCCTGGGTAGGATCGATGGACATTTGAAGAAATATTTCGGTAATCGCGTCATGAGTACGACCTCAAAAGCTGATTTCCCTCAAGTGAAATCTGCTAAAACTATAAAATCAAAATATCTTGGTTATTATTTGTAATACAGAAAATATGTATAGAATGACATTTATTGATCATTCAATTTGCAATAAGATTGGTTCTATTCGATTTTTCGATCCGACGTATAATAAAAATATGTTGAATTTTCGAAATTCCTCCCCTCTTAACCCCCCTTCACCCCAATCCGATTTCAGCCATTAAAGAACTCGATCTTTAGATTATTAGTTTACATAAAACGCTTATATATCGAGTTGTGTAACAATGAAACAAAACTCACCTCATTTTCGTCATGTATGATCGATGGACATTTGTGGAAATTTTTCAAAAGACGCGTCATGAGTACTACCTCAGTAGCTGATTTCCTTCAAGGGTAATCTGCGAAAATTGTAATTTAATTTGATGCTGTTAAAAAAAAGATGAAAAATGTTAATTATATATTATGTATTACGATACTGTATCTGCGATGGAGCGTGGGAAATACATTCCTATTCTGCAGGGGTTCTGCACTATAACATTTAAAAAAAAAAAAACCGACACTTGTTTACTAACATGTCTGGGTATAGCTATTGTAAAGTCGACCAAAGAGATAGGGAAGTGGAATTTGCTATTGTTGGAGCAGTGAATGACTAGTGATCTAGTGCCGTTACAATACCTTAGAACTAGTTTTACCTGAAATCAGTAATTCCGAAAAATAAGCTGAATTTTGACAACTGAAGTCGTGCGTTGACAGCGAATGAGGTGATGAGTATTTGTAAACATACTCGGCATTCGAGCATAATAAAGCTGTGTAAATAGTGTTATCAGTAGAGACTATAAATGATAACGCGCTAAGAGAGACTTCAGATGCCAGAAAATGGGCGGAGAAATGTAATCCAAGAGTCGTGAGTTCGATGCTCATCTAGTACGAACTTATTAAATGAAATCCTTAGGTCCACCGTGGCTAGAAAAGGGTGATAACTTGTAGATAACCCGTCCCGACCAGCCACAGAAGCACATAGTAGACGTTAATAAATGAACAATAAACAAATATATAAAAAAAAAAATCCTTATGTTTAATTCTATGAGGCATATGACTCAACATATTTTACTAACAATAATGAAGCAGTAAAAATGCACTAAATCAATCCATTGACACTTCTCTTAACAATATTTTTTTGATATTTTTTCGAAATTCTCGTAGAAACACACTTTCAAATAAAAAAGAAGGTCATCACATAATATTTAGGAGGCTACCATTTCAAGGTAAAGCAAAGATTTCAACTTTTAAAAGAATTTATTTGAAACGACTTTTTAACGATGCGTAAAGGGAGCACGTTTTTATTTATCTTATAGTTAAGGTACCCGGCTTCGCCCGGGAAATCATTTGAGGCTGAATGAAGTGGTATTTTTTTTTTTTTTTTTTGGCTTTACTTTGTACTATGTTTTTACTTTTTCCCGTCTCACTATTTAGGATTTACACCAAGTCCGGCGTGTTCAAGATATGTTAACAATAATAGTATTTATTATGTACTTAATTCTACAAAATACACAATATTTTTATATTACCCGTTTCCTATACATGTTTCTTTTTTTATATATAACATAATCATAGATTTTCATATTACTATAGTCAAAAATACGGAATTTCATTGATTTCGATTTAGTGTTTCGCGTCCTATAACATTGTATATTCATACTTATACGGCAAAAGTGTATATAACAAAAATTACTTTAATAACAAAACAAACAACTTTTGTTATATGTACTTTTTCCGAAAAATGAATAGGTTACAAAATATCGCGATTTTATATTTCAGATCTCCCTTATAATCCCCCACTCCTGTTCGTACCTTGAAATTTTAATATAGGTTATAATCAGGGAGGTGTTAATACCAAATCACATACGAAGTTTCGATAGTTCGGTCGAGTCTTTTGTGCCATATAAAATTGTTGACTCTCACTATAGTTCTTTAGCGTATATCTAATTTATACTTCGGTATACGACTAAAGTATATATAACAAAAGTTACTCTAAACAACTTTTGTTAAGTGCGTATTTGCCGAAAAACCAATAGGAAACGAAATATCGCTGTTTTTAATTTTAGGCTTCCCTTATAACCCCCACTCCTGTCCGTCTCAGAGAATATTAATATAGCCTAATACCTAACCTGGGTTGGTAGTAATATACATATCAAGGTTCATAAAATTTGGTTCAGCCGTTTACGATTCAATCGAGGACATACAGACAATCATTCATTTGTATATATGTATTTAGAACTAGGAACTAAACTCGTGAGAGTTATTTGTGCCTGGTGGTCAAGCGCCTATTTTCTTTTTCATTCCTTTCTTCAGTAGTTCCTCGGCTAGGAGACGCCGTCCACACTCCTTCTTTACCTCTCCATCATTCTGGCCTATATTACATCTCACATTTTCTTCTGCCCAAGAACCTGTCAAATTACAAATACAAAGCAGCATCTTTCATAATAAATTTGATATATAAATACTTATATCAGTGATCACAGACCTAGTAAAACGTCAAATGCAAAGCACAGAAAAAACATCATTCGTTTGGATTTCCTCATATTTGGGGTTGCAAGGTAGTGAAATGGCGGATGTGGCAGTTCCTAGTGCACGAGAAGATGAAACAACAACCTTCAATAACAAAACAGTAACCATCATCCCCCCAGATGATTGGAAACGAGAGTTTCAAAAAATCATATTTCAAAGGTGAAAGTCAGGCTGGCCGAAGAAACATGTCAACAAACTGCGGCAAATTAACTCTTCAGTTCCTAATGCACCCTCCAGGGTGCACCTCTTTTTTTTCTTTTCTTTTAAATGTTCAACTCGTTTATTTATCTTTAAAGCCCTTCAAGCACACTTCAGTATCTATAGAACGTGCCACAACCTGCCCAAGCCACTAGAATGCTCTCACGAATGAGTATAACCTTCCAAAATCAGTTACCTTCATGTTTTCAAGTGTGATCAGAGCAGCCTGTTGATTTTCAGCCACCATGTCAAACAAAACGTAAGAACTCGCTTTTTTTTGTGTGTTTTGTTATTATTGAAATAGTTACTGCTTCCAACCGTATCAAAAAAACTGGAGAAAAACACAAAATACTTACTCAAACAATCGTGGCTAAAATTAGCTATAATTTTGAAAACACTTTTTTTTCCATAAATTTGGATGCATAGCATATGGAAAAACTAAGTGGAAACAAAGTTACAATCGTGAATGCAATATAGGAATTGGAGAGTTAATTAAATTACTGCCCGCTGGAATATCGCAAATAGAAAAATCCGAAAAGAGGTCGTTCTTGCCCGTGTCCAAATTGGACATACAATTTTAAAATAAAAAGCCGTATTCTCACCAACCTGCGATTGTTGTAATGCCCAATCTGCTGTCTCACATATTCTCCTTAATTGTAAAAAAAATTCAATCTTCCAAGAAGAGCTTTGAACCTCAAACCGAACTCCTTAGAGACTATGAAGAAGACATCAAAAGGCATTTTACATTTTTAACAGAAACTCGTTTGTTCCAAGAACTATGGCACCATGCAGTGCTAATGGCTATAGTAGATGCGGAATATTGTAATAAATGAATAACTCAGTGACTTGTATGTTCATATGTTTATTTATTTATTTGGTGAGCTCCGCAACTAGGCGATGTCGTTCAGCATCATTTATTTTCATTTCCATATTTCATATATATATTTCAATATAAAGTATAGCTGTATATAAAACTAAAGGAATAAAATAAAGCTAAGGAACCGTTAAAATAAAACTAAGGAATAAAATAAATCTAAGGAACCGTTAAAATAAAACTATGGAAAACTATAATTTTTGTGGCATTTCCTGGCTTGAGGATGATGAAAGTCTAAGGCACTAGTTTAGTCCATATGTTGAAGTCCTACTTGTATTACATTATTTAGGCCCGTAATTATTAAGAAATTAAAGTTTTTTATAGAGTTGCTATCATCCCCTAGTATTTGAGACAGTACTTCTGACTTACCAAGGAACTTTCTTATATCTTCAAACCTTCTACACTCTGTAAGTGAGTGTGCAACTGCCAGCTCCACAAGCAAAGCAGTTTGGAGGTTCTTCCTTTTTCATCAGGTGATGGTGTGGCCAATTCTAAGGCGGTACAATACAACTTCGTCCTTTCTTTAAGTGCTGGTTGAAGTATTCCAGGGGTTGACACTGCTTTTTACAGTGAGGAGCTTATTGCCGTCTTGTTTAATATAAAAGCTGATGCCTTAGCCGCAAAAGCTAACATAGTGGACAAAGTAATGTCAGAAATTCCAATCGCTGCAAAACAACTAGCACTGGAGCAATGGGCAGGGCAATGGAATGAGTTGCTTGACATCAAGAGACGTGCTTATATAAACAAGGACGAAATTAACTTCATCATAACAAGTTGTTTGTGCATTTCTGTTTTATTATTAACTTTTAAGTCATTTATGTACGATTTTGAACGGAAACAAGTCAGTGTAGTAACACTGAAGGTAGATTAATTTTGTAGGTTGTACACTGATAATGGAGAGAGGTACAGTAGACTCCCGATTATCCGAAACCCGATTAACCGATTCTCTCGCTTAACCGAAACATTTTGAGTTGCTAGGGAGGGGGAAACCTCTTAGGTTCGGGTCCAGTGAGTATTGAAGATCGATTCTGATGATAGATTTAGCATTACATTGACTGACGATGACATCGCAGACATTGTCTCCAAAGAAGAAGAAGATTATGATCCCGTCGAAATTGGAACAGAAGCTCGCATTACACACACCCAAGCGACAGATGCTCTGGAGACGGTGCTTCGATACATCGAACAACAACCTACCTCCTGCCGTTCTGATATACTTACCCTTCAGAAATGGCGTGACAACGCATCGAGAAAAAAAATTTCAGAAGCTCGGCAAAGAAAAATCACCGACTTTTTTAAACGATGAAGTTTTTTTTTTCTTTCATTTTTCTTTTTAAGTCTATAGTTTTATAAATACATATGTACGTAGTTATTTTAATTGTTAAATAAAATAAGCTTTTTTTCAAGTACATAAACGTGTTTTTTATTCTAATTGATCCATTTTCACGCAGAAATTTTGGACTCCCGTTTAACCGAAATTTTCGCTTATCCGAAACCCCTCGGTCCCGAAGGTTTCGGTTAATCGGGAGTCTACTGTAATTCTATTGTAGACATTTTAGGGGACGAACCCCAGGGGTCGAAAATTTTAAATATCTTATTAATATAGTTGGATCGAAACATTATAAGGAACCAATCTCATTTCAGATTTAATGTACTATAAATGTTGTTTTATATACGTTTTTTTCCGATTAGAATATTAATCTAGACATTTGCATTTTTTTTAGTTTTAGCGTTCAGGAAACCACCATGTTATCGCATATAACAATAAGTGAATACGTTTTGAAACTTCTTAATACAAGATTCAATGATTGCAGTCTTGACTATAAATTAGTGTTCACGTTTTGATTACTTATCTTCAGAACAGTTTACAAATTTTATTTGCAACTCACTTCTTTCAGGAAATTTGCCAAGATGTTTTCAAGGTGCATAACACAGTTCCACAAGCCAGCCGAGTGCAGTGCTGCATGTTTTGAGGCAGAACAAGCAATGAAAGAACTTAAAGCACTCGCAAACTGCATCGAAAAGTAAGATTTTACTAAACTTTGAGGGGGGGGGGACAAGATATACATAATTTAAGCGTTCCTTATTGAAATATCATTTAAACCGTTAGAGATATCGCAAAATTGCAAAGGACCAAAGTTGTAGCTCACTTCGAGACCTTTCAGATGCGTCATTTATTAATTCAGAAAAACTAGTTAAGCAAGGGCACAAACGTGGAGTTTCTTCTTTACTACCCCATATCTTTTAGTAGATTTTTTAATACATGTTTGAAAACTACTCAATAAGTAAAGAAACACGAGTACTTTTATTTGTTTAGTAATCAGCGATATAATGACGGTCAAAGTCATGCATACACGTAGTTTTTGAAAATACTATGTTGCACATTTATGAGAGAAATGTAATGTACCTACATATATAAAATTACAACTTTTGTATCTAGCATACAATAATAATAAAGGAACTTTTTGCTTATTGGCGTTTATGCCACCCCTATATTACGTTATTGAAATAACCATAGAAATAAGGTTATCTCACATGACAAACCTAGAGTGGCGAGTTCGATTCCTTCCTGGGCATTAGGAATTTATTTAGTGAAGAACTCATTCAATAACATCTTTAGTAGCACCCTGGCTAGAGAAGGGTTGCAACCTGTAGACAACCCATCCCAATTGGCCAGAGGTGCAAAAAGTGAACCTTTAATAAATAATAATAATAAAATTATGTTAATGTTTTTTGGCTTTGACTATTATTAGAAATGTACATAAGTGTATGTAAAACCACAAATTCACAGAAAACAACAGAAAAGGGTGGCACCCTGTAGATAACCCGTCCCAATTAGCCTTAGCTCCAAAAAGTGGACGTTAATAAATAATAAACAACGAATTACTCAAAAGATCAGAATATTTACATTAATAACTCTTGATTTATTGATGAAATCTCTGAAAATTATTGCTGAAAGTAGTTGCTTGAGTGCTTTGATCACTTGGTAAGTAAAATATTTGGAATTTAATATGTAGATAAAACACACAAATGCAATTAAAAATAAAAAATAAATAAAAAAAAAAAAAAAAAAAAGATATATTTGAGGGTAGTAGGCGTCAAATCTGCGCTTGTGGCATTGCAAGGTACGGCTTTGCCCGCCATTTCATCTCTAAATAGTAATTGAAACAAAAATATATGTGTTTCTTTGTTATTTGAGTATTTTTCAAAAATTTATTAGAAATGGGGAGTGAAGAGGAAACGCCATCTTTTGAGCTTGCATTTAGTAGTTGCAACTAAATGTTTGGGAAGTAATAAATGACCTCTGAAAGGCTTCGATGAGTGCTACAACTTTGTCATTTTATATATATACTAGCTCAGATACCCAGCTTCGATCGGGAATTCATTTAAGGCTGGATGGTGATGGTATTTTTTTGGCAAGGCTTTACTTTGCACAGTATTTTGACATTTACCCGTCCCAGTGTTTAGGGTTAATACCCGTCGTTTCTGTGGATTTGTTAATAATAAAATTATTTTTTTATGTAATACTTCACTCTCCTCCATATTCTCATATTTTCCGTTTCCTGTGCACTATGCATAGATTTAAATTATTAAGGACAAAATATTGTAATAATATATTATAATTTGAATTAATTTTTCCAGGTGAGGTACCTGCTAGTTCATATTGAAAAGAATTGTTGAAAAAATTTCTCTAAGTAACAAAATAAACAACTTTTGTTATGTGCATATTTGCCAAAACTCCTATAGGAAACGAAATATCACTATTTTGAATTTCAGGCCTCCCTTTTAACCCCCACTCCTGCCCGTCCCTAGAAATGTTAGTATGACTTATTATAAGGAAGGCTTTAGTCCTAATACACGTACCGAGTTTTATTTAGTTCGGTTGAGTCTTTTGTGCCAAATAAAATTGTTGGCTCCCGCTATAATTTTTAGCGTATAACGCCTTTATACTTCGGTATACGACGATAGTGTATAAGACAAAAGTTTCTCTAAATAACCAAATAAACAACTCCTGTTATGTGCATAATTGCCGAAAATGCATTAGGAAACGAAATATTGCTATTTTTAATTTCAGCCCTCCCTTATAACCCCCACTCCTGTTCGTCTCAGAGAATATTAACATAGCCTAAAGTCTAAGTTGTGTTAGTAGTAATATACATACCAAGTTTCATAAAATTCGATTCAGCCGTTTATGCGTGAAAAGGTAACAAACAAACAAACAAATAAACAAACAGACACCAAAGAAACAAAATGCAGTTATGGTGTCTATGACATGTGAAACGAAAATTGATCGTGAAATTTCGCGAAAAAAATCAATGTACAGACAGAGGTTACATTATATATATATATATATATATATATATATATATATATATATATATATATACACCCCTTGTCTAAATTGTCACACGTGAGTGAGACTAAGGCTAGAGGATAGATTAAATTTGTAGTCTGCCTACTGATACTGGCTAATAGTCTATCATTAGTCAGCTGATGCAGGCTACTGAAGGACGGAGATCTAACAAGTTTGGCTTTGAGTGGAATTTTCTCCAATCATGATGGTGTGATTAAAATATTCTGCATGAAGCCTTTATTGTTGGATGATCTGCGGCAGAAGGCAATGGAAACCACTGCAAGTTAGTGTGACTCTCTTATTCCCTTCCTCGTTCCTGGGAAAATCAGGTTTACCTGTTGACGAGATCAATTACCAGGTGTAGCCAGTAGATACAACACACACACATATATGTTGTGAGCGGAAAGAGTTGATACGTCCTTGTTTAGGTCAAGAATTCAACCTTGAAGACTTCCTTTGAAGGGTTTATTTTTTATAATTCTTTTCTAATTCACAAACATTTATTCTTATAACGTGTAGGTAATCATTTCAGACTTTGGCTATGCTAGAGAACGTTGAGTTTCTCCAAGTTAGAGCTCTATTTCTTCTTCTGTGGTCTAGGCATATAACTCACCAGAACACATCGACTTTTACAAACTCATTAATCATTCAACATTTGCAGCATGTAGTCACGAACACTAAGCTTTGATAGATAAAGTCAACACTGAATGCTTGACCAGCGAGCTGTCACAATGATTAAACTCATAATTAATAAATAATTAAATACAGGAGGTATTTTAGCAGATTTTCCTTAAGGGAAGTCAGCACTTGAGGTCGTACTCATGACGCGACTTTCGAAAAATTTCTTCAAATGTCAATCGGTCCTACCCGTTCGAAAATGAGGTCCGTTCAAAACAATATATATAGACATATATATATTTGTCTGTTAACACTCTTGCTGTCGCAATTTTTGTTTGATCTTTACCAAACTCGGTATGTAATCGTTTGATGTAAAAAGGAAGATCACGTTCGTTAACGGCTGAAATCGGACCAGTGGGAGGGGGGGGGTTTAGACGGGGGATTTTAGAAAATTCGAAATATCTCCGTTACTATACGTCGGATCGAAAAATTGTATAGAACCAACCTTACTGCAAATTAACTTTACTATAAATATTCTTATATACATTTATTCTCTATCTTGAATATTAACCGAGATATTTGCATTTTTATTAAGTATAACGGACGAGCTATGGTTCCCGCGAAAACTAGTTCGGCCGTTTCCGTAACTGATCGGCACTCGTATGGATCTCGTTTTATGCCGCTTAAGTATCGGACATTCAAAATAAACACATGGACGCTTAATGACAACTCTAAAATCCACTACCCGAAACGTGTGTTGTACTCAACCTAAAACATCAACTGATTGACTGCAGAAAACGACAAAAATTGCGCTGCCAAATGACATTACAGAACTGCCCAATGATCATAGCCAATATATTTATATCATTTTTATTTTCAGAAATGAATCTCCTGAAGAAATAAGATCCAAAATAGAAATGGAAGAGCGCCCTCTAATAACTTACCCACATATTAAGCCTCATAAGTACGGACCAGTTGCTCCCAAGCCAGATGACGAAGTTGTAAGTACGCAAGCATTAAAAAAAGTCCGTCACGTAAACTAAGCAGATTTCACGCGTGAAGTTTTACAATAGAGAAATTTCACGAGAGTCGAGCAGTTAAGGAAACGGCCGAACTAGCTTTTGGCAAGAAAGTCACCAGTCCGTAAGCGGCCCATATTTAATAAAAATGCAAATATCTTGGTTAATATTCTAGATAGAGAAGAAATGTATCAATGATTATAGTAAATTTAATTTGCAATAAGATTGATTCTGTATAATTTTTCGATCCGACTTATAGTAACGGAGATATTTCGAATTTTCGAATATCCTCCCCTCTAAACCCCCCCCCTCCCACTGGTCCGATTTCAATCGTTAACGAACTTAATATTTCTTTTTACATAAAACGACTAAATATCTAGTTTGGTAACGATATAACAAAAATTGCGACCGGTAGAGCGGAGACAGACAAATATGTATATATATATATATATATATATATATATATATATATATATATATATATATACAGTTTTGAACGGACCTCATTTTAGTCATCTACTAGGTAGGATCGATGGACATTTGAAGAAAATTTTCGAAAATTCCGTCATGAGTAGAACCTCAATAGCTGATTTCCCTTAAGGGAAATCTGCTAAAAAGGCTGTGACGCAGGGGCTGCGTAAAGTAAGCAGATTTCCCACGTGCTGCAATAAAACGCTCCTGGTCTCCTCTCACCAATATATTCTCTATTTCTGAATGAGTAAAAAAAAGAAATAGAAGTGGGGGTTTACAGATTGAAAAAAATGAATTTGGAAAACTCTTTTAATATTTGATTAAAAAAAACGAAGTTGGAAAACTCTCTTAATATTTGAGTTACGAAAAAGTGTATAGCATAATAATTGTAGAAGATTAATAGATTAACAAGATTAGTTGTACGACATTTTTTGATACAACTCTTAGTAACTGGAATATATGAAATTTAAAATTCCCACTCCCTCTAAACCCCAAATGTATTGGCCCGATTTCAGCCATCAACAAATATGATCTTTAGATTATAATGAAATGGTTAAATATTGAAAATAAATATTCTCGAGTCACGAACGGAAAAACATAATTGATGACTTTATGACACAACATTTACATTGAATATATCTCACACTTTAAATGTCCATTGGAAACAATACTTGCTATTTAAGTCAGAAAGTCCGTCACGCAGGGGCTGCGTAAACTAAGCAGATTTCCCACATGAAGTTTTACAGTAGAGAAATCTGCCCAATAACAGCTGTAGTAGGAAGGGATCTCTAAAGCTATTCACGAGGGACGAATAGTTCCGGAAACGGCCACCAGAGCTCTCGGCGGAAAGTCCGGAACATGGCGGGGTTCGGCCGACCACACACACAATACAAATGCAAATATCTCGGTTAATATTCAAGATACAGAATAAATGTATAGAACAATAATTATAGTAAATTTAATTTACAATAAGATTGACGCATAATAACCGAGATATTTTGAATTTTCAAAAATCCCCCCTCTAAACCCCCCCCTCCCACTGGTCCGATTTCAGCCATTGACGAACTTAATCTTTCTTTTACATAAAACGATTAAATTCCGAGTTTGGTAACGATCAAACAAAAATTACGACCGCTAGAGCCTTAATAGACAAATATATATATATATATATATATATATAGATATATATATATAT